>JAHWFP010170150.1:0-10685 GCA_023313725.1 Lithobius niger
ATCTTAAAAATTGGTTTTGTATTAACTGACTTGATGCATGGAAAAATCAAAACAATTGAGTTGGTTTTAAAACGGTGTTTGCACTGATTGAGTGAGCGAAGCGAACGAATATCAGCGTTTGTCATCAGAAACAGTGTTTTTCTGATAAATTGCTTGATCTTAACTTTTTGCTCGACTCCTTGGACGTAAAAAAATAATACTGACCTTCTCTCGAGATAACCGATATCTCATACTACACTCTTATAATTTGCTTGATCGTTTTTTATGTGGAAGGCCTGTATCATAAGTGTTGCAGCAACAAATCTCCTCGAGCGCAGCGAGACGACGCGGAATGAGCGAGCGAAGCGAGCGACTCCGCTAGTTTTAATTATGTAGATGATGTGTTTGTGTGTTTGTGTGTTTGTATCTCTACTCCTCCGGAACCAAAGCACCTACAAAGATGGGAATAGAACCAAACGAAAGATAATTAAATGGTGCTCAGAATAGGCCTATTTTCATCGCTGTAACTTGGTATTATGACCCTCAAATACGCGAAAGAACCTGAAAAACTAACGTCAATTTTTTTAAACCCTCATGATGTTTGTTCATGACGTCATAGTTTGTTCATGAAAACCTCCTCGAGCGAAGAGAGATGATCTGGAAAAGGATGCACGGGAAAAATAACCTAAAAGTACGACGTAGTTTGCAACACACTACATATAGATCTTAAAATTGGTTTTGTATTAACTGACTTGATGAATGGATAAATCAAAATAATAGATTTGGTTTTAAAACGGTGTCAAACATTCGTGTTTCTGAAACACGGAGGTGCGTGGATTGAACGAGCAAAGCGAGCGATTTTCACATAAACTAAACCTTTTAATGTGTGTTGCGCTTTGCTGTATAAATCTTTCATCTCGCACCTTCGTAGGGGATTGCTTCTGGAGGAGAAGACTACAAACGTGCAAACAAACAAATTTTTTGTTTGGAATGATGTAGGTGAAATGTAGATGTGCTGAGGAATGTGACGAAAGAACTGTGAGCAACGTTTGCAATTAGTTTGCGTCGAAATAATCACTAAATCGAAATAATCAGCACAATGACCAGTACATAGAAATTACATGAATCATGGATCGTGTTGAAGCTATTAGTTACGTACTGAGATGATCTGCAGAATGATGGACGCAAAAAATAACCTAAACGGAAGACGTATTTTGCAACGTAACACATATAGATGATTAAAATTGGTTTTGTATCAACTGACTTTATGCACGGAAACCTGGTTTTAAAAGGGTGCCAAACATTCGTGTTTTTGAAGCACGGTGGTAAAAACACGGCGGCGCAGAGCGAGCGATATCCACGTAAAGCATATTTTTGCAATGTGTGTCTCGCTTTGCTCTCTCTCTCAATCTGTCATCTCTTACCTTCATAGAGGATTACTTCTTTAGGAGAAGACGTACAAATGCGCAAACAAACAAATCGTATGTTTTGAATGATATAGATGAAATGTAATGGACGAACTGTGAGCAATCATTACAATTAGTTTGCGTCGAAATAATCAGCACATGATTTTGCGATGCTCTTGAAATCATAGAAATTATGCTCTTGGAATCAAAGCTCCTCGAGCGTAGCGAGACGACTCGGAATAAGCGAGCAAAGCGAGCCACTCCGCTAGTATAATATTACGCAAAGCTGCGCGTGTTTACTGATTGTTACTGAGCACAAGTTTGACCATTGTTGATGGACGGTAACGACGAAAAAAATTAGGGCAGCAATCATGACGTCATGTATTGTTGAGGCATTGTTGGATGATTGTTGCTGATTGCTGCAAATGGTCCTTTTTCGCTAATTTCAGTCATTTAGGACCCAGAACGGACTTAAAAAATACGCCTACAAAACGTAAGGATTAATTTCCTTTCTTTCGACAAACTTCCACGTTGATTTGTGTTACTGACTAGCTAAATGAAAACTTGAAGATTGCTACCGTAAGTAGCATTGTTCTAGTTTTCATTTAACTTTCGAACTATTAGTCGATGCGGTTAAGTCGGCTAATAGGATTAACCTTGGTGGCCTTTCCATGGGTGAATTATATCACTACTTTTAGAGGCCGACCCTTTTTGGAAACTTGGCTGCTTCCCTTATACCCGTTTTGGTTTTGGGTGGATTCCTTTAACTATTTCACCACCATGCTGTCTTAAGGACCCCATTATTAGGCCACCGAATTTTCTTAAAGTTGCTTCACTCACATCTAGACCTAAGCACCTCAGTGTTCGGCCAATGAATTTTTTTTTTACTAACATGTAGGCACTCCTACAGTGAAGAGGGAAAATTTTCCAAGAAAATTCTTAGGATCTTTCACGTGACACAATCGCTCGTTGGTGCTCGGCACTTAGGTTCATGTAGCAAGGACCACGCCTTAAAATGCGTGGCGAACTTTAGATTTTCGTGAAACCAGTAGGGGACGTATGGACACTTTTGAAAGTCGCCAAGTTTAATCGCCCACTTTTGAAGTCGCCCAGTTTAATACAGTGAAAGTAGTGATATCAGAATAGAAATAGCCGCCACCAAGTTTTCTACATGCTGTACCAAGCCTAACCCATGTATTACTGACCGAAAAGTGTTCCCCAAAGAAAGTAGGAATATCAACCCCCAACCCCCACCCCACCAACGAAGAAAAACACCGATTAAACCGCTAACTGGGAACTGTCAAAAATCAGATACAACCCGCCCCCCCCCAAAAAAAAAAAATACACAATAAGTGATATCAGAAACAAAATCCACAAGGGTATACGCCAAGATTCAGCTAATCAAAGTAGTGATCAGAACGAAAATGGCTGCCGCCAAGTGTTACCCCGTGGAGTGTAGTGATATCACCCCCGCATAGCTAAGCCCATCAACTATTACTTCAGACGTTAAATAAAAAATTTATTGTTGCAAAATGTTCAGGTTTTTCATTTAACCTTTGATGTAATACTTAGTTGGATTACCTTTTGGCAGTTTTACGTTGGCGGAGGTGATATAACTACTTTCTAAGGGCTACAATTTTTCTGTTAGGTTTGATACACCATGTAGCAGTCATTCTTGTTCTGTTATCACTACTTAGATTGGCTGAAACTTGGCGGGTTCTTTTACCCTTGTGGGTTTTCTTTCTGATTGTATATTTTTTATAGGTTTAATAAACATCTTTAACCATTTGGCCACTGGGCTGGGCCGCGTTTGCATTTTAGTAGTATGATTGATGGGAGAGCTTCGTAAGCCACTACCAGTGTCCTAAAAATTACCAACTTTGCCTTTTTTTTTATTCAAGCTCCGTTTGGCTTTGACCTCAGTAAACTGGTATGTAAATACAGATGCAACCTATTTAGTTGCCTTTTGGACTTAATTGTCAGACTGCCTGAGCGGGAATTGAACCGTCAACCTTTGAAATCAAAGGCCAAAGTCCTATCGGTAAACTTTACTGACACGTTAAGCCATTCGCTAAGCCTTTCGGCCATATCACTATGACTGAGCGGTAGGACTTCGGATTTCAACGATCGAGGCTTCAATTCCCGTTCAGGCAGTCTGACATTTAAGTCCAAAAGGCAACGTTAACTAGGTTTGCATCAGTATTTATTTATCACTTTTCGAGCCCATTGGCTTTCCGTCATGTCTATCCTACAAACACCCCATTAGGGTAAAGGGACCCAGGTAGTTTTCGCTGCAGTAGTGATATCTGAGCCAAAATAGCTGCTACCAAGTTTGGGGTCCGAGCCATAATCACTTAAGCTTAACTGACAATCACCGAGCTGTCAGTTAATATTGAGTGATCAGAGTTGGGACGGAAAACTGGATGGCAGCCATTTTGGTTCATATATCACTACTTACTATGGCGAAGACTTGATGGGTCCCTTTACCCTTATGGGGTTTTTGTATGATATCACCCCTTTTCGTTGATTTATGGTTTTGCTTTAGTGTAAGTATTGATTGTGAGCTCTTTATGAAAATTGTAAATCGTATCTCGAACATCCTTAAGAAAACTGTTACTTATTATTGCTGATTAATTATATTTCCAATTAGTATTAAAAAACCGCTTAAGCGTACAGAAAACGGGTGTAAGCCTTAAAAAACTAAAAGATCTAAAGGAAGATATTAGAAAAAGACATGTAAGACATCAGCGTCGCACTAATACGTGTAAAAGAACCTCCAGCGTCCCCCAAAAAAACTGGAGCTTTCTTTAAACGCTGATGGCTTACATTTATCTTTCTAATGTGTGTTCCTTTACGTTTTTTAATGCTTACATCCGTATTCTGTACGCTTAAGCGTTTTTTAATACTAGCATATATTATTTGTTCTTGTTTCAGCAAGAATAAGAAAGAAAAGAATATTGTAATCACCTCAAAAGAACTGTTAGAAGAGAGCCTTTTTAATGCTTAATTTTAAGCTATAAAAATTAAAAATAGGTTCTTTGGTACGATCTATAGTTGAGAACAAAATTTCCCCAAGAAGAAGAACAACAACAATTGTAGCCAATTAAAATAGTGTACAAAAGGCCATAGGCCTTCTTCATACCTGCGTTTTAATCTATAAAACTTGGGAACAGTTCACTGGTTCGATCTCCAGGTGTAGTACAGCTGTTAGGGGCCAGAATTGTGCTAATCATGCACATCGATCTAAAAGCCATGAAATTAGGTACACCAGTATTTTCTTAGCTTATAAATCGTGCTAGCTATGAAACCCCTAGAGATACCGCCTATGGCCCTTGTTGTACCCTCACCATACACGTCTGTATGAAATTATTGACCAACAATTTCTTGTTGATCGTGCTAAAACATGAATTGGTACACAATTCATTCATACTATACAAATCGAACAAGAATTCGTTTGTCATCAGCCTCATTGATAGGACACAGGGAGGCACTGGGGGCCTTGGGTGTATGTCGTGGGGTTCCACATGTAGTTCGATTTCTACTACTACAATGCATGCTTTTAGTAGCTCAGCAAGAATTTGTTGGTCATCGATGTTTCATGGGGCTGCACAGGGGGATGCTGGGAGAGACTTTGGTGGTATTTCATAGGGAACTATGGCTGGTTCGAATTTTTCGGGTGTCAGTCTAACTGAGTGGAAAGGAGCACTGAGGAACCTTGGAAAATTTCATTGGAGTTCCATAGCTAGTTTGATTTGTACTTTTAACAACAACTTGCGCTATCAATTTCATTGTTTTATCGCTACCTGCAAGAATTTGTTGGTCAGACTGTAAAGTTGCCATCTCTTGCTTGCTGACTTGACCGTAATTACCTAATGACTGTAATTAGGGCTAATTACGTTGTTCTACTCGAACGATGAAGGAAACATTGGCCAACTTTGGAATGCCGGGTTTTTGGATACAGTTCCACGTGCGAGGCACGTGCGTTCCTTTTTACCGAAAGTGTTTCCATATTTTGTGGCGGGAACGAGTCCTTATAATGAAGATGGTTTGGCGCGAAAGGAGGTCTTTCCCAACAAGAACGCAACAAGGACAGAACTCTATGCACGAACTGTCTTGTTGGACAATTTCTCGATTCATGTGCGGATTGTTAAATGTTTATTTTTGTAAATTGCGTTATGTCTAAGGAGGAAGTAAAGAAGTTTGAATTTAACAAGTCTGCAATGAGCCCTTGAAATTACATTGGTGGCAGCGGTGTAGCCGTACTTTCACGTCGAGGAAGCAGCTGGAGTTCATGTAGATTTGTTCGAGTTTCAACGGTCAGGGTGCTGCCTTTGTGTCTACATTAGCAGTGGTGAAGCAAATTGTGTCTGCATCAAGTGTGAAGTAAATACATTGACGGCAGCAGTCAAGCCGGACTTACACGTCGAAGAAACCAGCAGTTTTGGCTTACATCCGGACTTTCACGTTAAAGGGACACAGCTGCATCGAAAGTCGACGGTCAAGTCAACTTAGATGTAGTGGTGAGCTTCTCCAACTCAGTGGGTTCACTTTCCATGGCAGAATTTCGACTTTGGCGGCAACCAGCGTGGGGGGAAGATTAAAGGGGCTTCCTGCTGTTCAAGAAAGACGAGTCAAGAGACGGAAAAGCTGAGCTGGCAGACAAGATTGCGACTGGACGAGGGACGGAGAACATTCCTATCAGCGAGAGTGGGCGGTAATGCTGCACTTCGTCGTGTGAGAAGGAAAATTTCGGCGAATTCCGGTAATGGAAGAAGCGAAAGAGTTTGAAGTCATCGTCAGTGCAGGCCAGGGTTCGTCAGTTTGGATGTAGAAGTCGTCTTGGCAGCGTCTCCACAACGCGGCAACAGGTGAGCTATGTGGCAAACTTTTTTTACACCTTGGTATTAGGGCGTTTGGGAAAAAAGTGTTGTTTAAAGCTTGCGGGAACTGTTGTGCGTGTTGGTGTTATTTTTTGATTGTTGGTTACTTACGTAATTAAGTAATTTTACAATGGAGTTGCTTAGTGATAAGACTGTGGTTGATTTGAAAGCTGTGTGCGAGGAATTAGGGTTGCATGCGCCTGAACGAAAAAGTGAAATTCTGGCTATGTTTAAAGGTGAGTTGGAGGGAAGAACTTTGTTGGTGGATGATCTTGAAGAAGCTATTAAAACTGTAGAGGAGGCTAAAAGGGTTATAAATGAAGAAAAAGAGAGGGAATTACAAGAGAAACAGGAACTAAAGGAAAGGGAAAGGCAAGAAAAGCAGGACGAAAAGGAGAGGTTAGCTTTAGAAGCAGAGTTAAACAAAATAAGATTGCAGGTGAAAGAATTAGGATTAGAAATAGAGGAACGAGAGAAGGTTCAGAAGAAAAATCAGGCAGAAGTAGAAAAAGATAAAAGGAAATTTGCTAGGGAGCTTGAATTGAGAAATAAAAGGTTTGCTGATGAAATAAGAAGGAAAAGAGAAGCTTGGGAAAAAGAAAAGTTGGAGAAGGAGGCGGAAATAATGAAAATAAGGTTAGAAGGGGAGGCTAGAATTAAAAACATGAGGCTACAGGTGGATCAAATAAGACGAAAAAGGGAAGAAACTTATAGAGTGGGTGGTAATTTTAAGGATTGGCTTATTGATAAAGGTAAACAAGAGTCTGTTTTGAACTTAGCTTTGCTTGCAGACAATTACTGCGCTAATCGCCAAGAAGCAGTTCTAAAACAGGGGAGTGGTTCTGACAATGGAAATGGCGGACCACAGGGCAGAAATAATTACCGTGGAGGACGTAACAACGGCAATGGTTATGGCAGGTATCGGAATGGTAATGGTTATCAAGGTAGTCAAGGGAACAGAAACAATGGAGGGAATGGTAATTCGCAGAATGGTGGAGGCAACCAAGGGAATGGTACTATAGTAACTATGGGAACAATAGTAACAATGGTAATGGTAACAATAGCAATAGTGGTACTAGAAATGGTTCAGGTAATAATGGTACGAGCAATGGCATTACAGCTTCGGCTTACAATGTGCAAGCAAGGCCGCAAGCTAACGACAATACTCAGTCTAGTAGGAGAGCGCCTTTAAAGGCGGACGAGCCACGTAAGTGCTACATTTGTAGCTCGAGCTCGCATTTGAAAAGGGATTGTCCCAACAATGGTATCAAAGCCTCAGTGGGAAATGTATGTACTCAATTTCCTAGTGTACACAGTGGAAAAGAGGCTAGCTCTTTTAAAGGTAAAAGTGGTACACAGTCGGTGGAAAGCCAGTTATGTAAGAAATGTACGATTAATGGAAAGCCTGGTAGTTACTTGCTTGACACAGGTTCATTTATGGATGTGGTTTCAAGTAAAATAGTAGAGCCTAGTTCGTTCACAGGGAAACGAGTTTTGTCGTCAGTTGTAAGTCAAAACGTGACAGACTTTCCGGTGGCAAAGGTAAAGTTGGCTACAGAAGATGGCTACATTATGCTGGAATGCGGCGTGTCGCCATTTTTCAAGGATGAAACGTATGACTTTCCGCTTAGCCAAAAGTCTTACGAAAAGCTACAGAAAATTGAAACAAAGGTAAACAAAACACGGACTGCGATAGCTAGGTCGAAAACAGGTATCAATGGAAAGAAAAGTAACGAAAAACAGGCTGTAGATCAATTTATTGATAGTGATGTATTGGATGATCTTTTTAAAGTGGGAGATGAGGAAATGGATTGAAGTGTTCGAAATGTTGCAAGTGAAAATAAGGTAATTGCTGAAAGCAGTGACATTAGTGTCAAGGTCGAAGATAATGAGCTTGCACAAAAAGATACAGTTGTCCAGTCACAACACGTTTTAGTCAATAAACAAGCTAGTGTTGTGGCCGACTCTGTAAGGAGTATGGAAATTAGTAAAAAAGTTGCAGGGAAAGAAAATGTAGGTTTGTTGACAGCAGGAATTCAAGACTTGTTAGCTGTTAAAGCTGACGTTTTAAAGCAATGGCAGGTGCTTGATACTGGGTTGGAGGGATGTCGAGTGGCAGCTGACATTGAAGGCACATCTTTTTTTTGGAAGGATGATGACTTAACGTAGGAAATGGGTGACAGCAAATGGCACCAAATTGGGTGATCAGGTAGGGGTACCTAAAATGTTTACGGAGCAACTGGTAAAGATGGCACATGCTAATGCCTATTTTGGGCACATGGCCACGGAAACGAACATTGCTAGGTTGCAAGAAGTATTGCATGGGCCAAGAATGTGTGCACAATGTAAAAATTGGATACAGTGGTGTGAAATCTGTAAGAAATATAGAAAAGGTGTGTGGAAGGGAGAGGACGAAATGATTTTAGTTCCGGTTGTGGAAGAGCCTGTCATTAAGGTGGATGTTGAGTTCGTAAAGCCTTTCAAAGTGACGTCTGATGGAAATACGGATGTCTTAAACGTTCGTTATAAGGCGACTAGGTATCCTGGAGCTGTTGCTGTCAGGGAGGCTAATTACTCACACACGGTAAATGAAAGCTTGGCGATTTCTTCAAAGCTTGGGTTCTCTGTGGAACTCCAGTTGTATCTTGAAAGACCGTTGGTTTCTGAACGGGCTGCTTGCTTCTTGAAGGAGTGTGCAATAGGTCTTGTAAATAGTATGCCTTATTATTCGCAGTCTCAGACTGTAGAAAGGTTGCACGGAACGAGGGTAGACTGTAGCAGGGCTTTGGATTTGGAGTATCCTGACAAAGGGAATGATGTTTTTGCACCAGCTAAGTTTGCAAGTACGTCTACTTCTGGTGAGACGGCAAACTTTACTCCTGTGGAGTTAGTTTACGGAAGTAAGGTGAGGTTAAAGAGGGAAATCGTATATGGAAAGAGGGGAAGATGGGAAGATGAGATTGCACAGGTTACTACTAGTAATGAGGTTGGATTGAAGGTCATGGGAGTGGAAGGAGAGAACGAAGTGAATGGTAAAGAGTTTTACAGGCAATCGCAGGTGTGGGATTCAGGAAGGAAACCTGGGAATGTCATGAGCAGACAAGTGGACGAGGAAGCTATAAGTGGCCCTCTGTCTGCAAGGGTAAAGGAAAAGTGTAGGTGCCTAGTTGTGGTGAAAGTGGAAGCAAAGTCTGCTTTACTGGTTATAAACACGAAAAAAAAATCAGGTCTAGGTTAGGATTGACTGGTGATGGCTTGCACATGTTAAATAACTATGCAAAGTTGGTATTGCCTTTGGCTGTCAGTGTGAACAAAAGGGCACCATACAAAGTGGGAGGGGGCAACAGTTGCGGGAAAGCTTTTCACAAGCTGCAGTGTGTGCTTGCTTCTCCCAAAGTGTTGTTGAATTCTGTGTCTGACGAAGTTTTCGTGTGGTTGTTAACATACAAGGTTTACAGTGTTATTGTTAGCAGTGTTTGGATATGTGTTGCATGTTTACTTTTTTGCTGGGGAAAGGGGGACAAACGCCCTAATGCTGAGTGTAGGGGGGTTTGCCATGGCAAAAATGTGTTTTCTCCAGTGGTGAACAGCACTTTTGAGTTGGATCCAGGGAGGTGGATTGTTGTGTGTGATATTTTGTGGTATGGTGTGTTTAGGGTGGCAAGAGAAGTGATGGAGCGAAAAGAAAGTTTTTTTGAAGGCTTTCTTGTGGTGTGTTGTAAGCATAAGTGGATGGATTGCTCGTTAAAGAGAGAGTTTCCTGAGTGCTGCAGAGTGTAAAATTGGTGTGTCGTATTTGGTGTGTCAGTGGGGCCGTTTGGTATTGAGATGGTCCTGTTGCCGTGTTGTGGATGTGGAGTGGTGTTGTGGAGTGCAGTGGTGTGTAGCAATGTGCAGAATAGTGCAGCGGTGTGCAGCAGTGTGCAGTGGTGGAAGTGTGCATAATGTGTTGTGCAGTGTTGGTGTGGTGTGCAGTGCAGCCGAAGTCCAGTGATGTGTTTGTGCTCAGAGGGTTGCAAATCGATCTTTGCCTTCTGTACAGCGTTCCTGGTGATATGCATCACTAGTGGCCTGCACTTACCGTGATTTGTTGTGGACGAATCACAGCGTTGGGTTGGAGGTGTAAAGTTGCCATCTTTTGCTTGCTGACTTGACCGTAATTACCTAATGACTGTAATTAGGGCTAATTACATTGTTCTACTCGAACGATGAAGGAAACATTGGCCAACTTTAGAATGCCGGGTTTTTGGTTACAGTTCCACGTGCGAGGTACGTGCGTTCCTTTTTGCCGAAAGTGTTTCCATATTTTGTGGTGGGAACGACCCCTTATAATGAAGATGGTTTGCCGCGAAAGGAGGTCTTTCTCAACAAGTACACAACAAGGACAGAACTCTATGCACGAACTGTCTTGTTGGACAAT
>JAHWFP010170156.1:0-15656 GCA_023313725.1 Lithobius niger
ACTGTAAACACTGTAGCAGTTTTGAAAGCGGCAGGAAACCAGTCAACACATGCGTTTCTTGTGTCCCGGAGCGATTTCAAATGCGTTTCCTTCAGTCGGATGGGTCAGCATTGAAGTGGTTCCCATTGAGTTTCGCTTGCTTTGGAATGGTGTGATAAGGCGTGGTCGACGAGCGTGCTCGGGGATGCGCGTGGAGCGAGCGAGCGAACGGCGGCGTGTGTCAGTGAATCGTTCGAGCATGTCGCCATCAATTGGCAGTTAATGTTGCGTGGATTGCCGGATGATCTCACGGCTAATAGATGCGTGATATCATTATTAATTGGATCAGCTCGAGTGAGCCACGACCGAATCCTCGTTTAAAACTGGAAGCTCACGGAAGTTCAGGCTTTTGTTCTCATTGTTAACGGAGAAATTAAAACAATTTGTGCGATTGTTGCTTCATTGTTGCTGCGTTTCTGCAAATTCGTTCATTAGACAGGATTCGTGAAGCAAGAGGAAAAACAAGCCAAACAGTGACGGTATAACGAAACAACGTGGATGGCATGACCCGGTTTCGAACTGGAGTCCCAATCCGTCTCCCGATCACTGGCATAACGCCAGTGATCGATATGCCTACCCCTCTACTGGCTTATGTTATTTTTAGTGTGAATTTCGCTGTTTAGCTTGTTTTAGTCTTTCCTTTATGGAATTTCCATCGATACGCATATACAGTTCACGTCTCAGAAGTCCCGTCTACCCAAAATAAAGGGCTGTATACTGGATTATGAGTTGGTAATAACAACGTACTCATATAGGAAATCACCTATGGTGAATCCGATGATGGTTCCCAAACTGACCTTGGAAGTCGTCTTCAAGGTCATCTCAAATATATCTCCTAAACTATTTAAGATACGGATATAAAGTAAATTAGAAAGTTGTTTGGGATTATACAAGGCCAACAAAGAAAACAGAATTGAAATCGCGCCGTAAACAAGGAAAATATGGGCAAAACAACTTGGACTCTACAGGGGAGCCAACCATGGGGCAGCGATAAGCCTAGAAAATGATCAAATACATTTAAAAGTGTTTTGAAACAAATATTCTGCATAAAACAATTCATCTAGTAAGCTTGGAACGAACTGAAATTGAAAACTGAGGCTTACTAAAAATGGATATCTAGGAAGTGCACCATAACCAGAATACACCATCCAATCCGTAGGCAGGAAAATACAGGTACATTCTTCACTAATGAATAAAAGTTTCCTTCATTACATTAAGGTGATAACACAATACGATAATGCAGAACAAATTTAAATAGATAAAGCAAATTAACAGAAAATATCCACAAAATCCTACTTTTTAGCCATAGCGGTTGATTTATTGTGGTTCTGCACTTAGTGGTGCACCTTACCGATAGCCGCTCGGGGCAGAGAGGAGCAGTACCCAGATTTTGCGGAGCTTTCTCATTATTTTATAATTTGCACGACCGGTTTCTTTGAGCCATTAAAAGAAAGATATTTAGATTGTTCCCAACCCTTCTCTTTGGGGGCACCAAACTTCATTGGGTAGGGGTGGAAGGGAGGGGGAGATCACATGCCCACGGTCACCCCCCCCCCCTGCGCTAATCCGCCCCTGCTTTCATACAATTACCGATATCAGGAACTGGATTTCCTCTAGTCGATCGTTAGTGCTTCAATACACACATGATGACACCAAGTAATTGCTTATCGCTGCCCCTTGGTGCGCACCCCTGCAGTGTCCAAGTTGTATTGCCCATATCTTCCATGTTTGTGGCGCGATTTCAGTTATGTTTCCTTTGTTGAACTTGTGGTATCATTCCAAACAACTTTCTAATTTACTTTATGTCAGTATCTTGAATAGTTTAGGAGATATATTTTGGATGACCTTGAAAACGACTTCCAAGGTCAGTTTGAGAACCATCATCGGGACTTGCCATAGGTGATTTTCTATATGAGTACGTTGTTATTACCAACTCATATCCAGTATTTTATTTTGGGTAGACGGGACTTCTCAGACATACTGTATATTACCATGGGGGAGTGCCGGAGGGGGTGTAGTGGGGCGTTGGGAATGGTCAGGGGGCCGGGAGGGGGCAGAGGTGCGGGTGGGGGGGGGGGGGATAAATTGAAAGCGCCACTTCCTTTCCTAAGACGACAAAACACCGGGAAAAGCTAAGTCCAGGATGTTCGATCAACGTGCCGCATGCACGAGTCCAGCTAGTCTAACATCATAATTTATTGCAGGTGAAAAAGAGCCACAGTTGCAGCAGGTGGCCGGATTATAAATTTTATTCAGAGGCCTTGTCCCGAAGCCACATACCAGCATAACAATGCAAAACATAACAATGGCCACAAACGATGATGACAATGGGCTTCAAACAATGCCTTCCATTCCCTAATGGAATTCCGTGACGACGATGAGCAAAGCTAAAACACGCGGCAACAATGCGATTCAGCAATCGTTAGAATGCTTACAATCTGTAAGCTAGTGGACAACTATGAGAACTACACTGCGTGGGTGAAATCGGATACGGCATAAATCTTAAAGGGTTAAAGGGTTAAAGGGTTTAACGAGCGTTAACCACTCCTGGTCATCTGCCCGAAGCCCTAAGGCCCTATGTCTTAAATCTTGTGTATTTTGTCAATAATGCACTCGTGGGTGCACCACTCGTGTAATATTGCCAGAACGCCACTCGATTTCATGTTCATCTAGGACGATTATGGTAAACTGCGTCTACCGGACAAGCAGATTCATGATTTAAGGCGTAGCCAGATGTGATACTTGGGCTTTAAAGTTGATGTTTGAACAGAAGCCATGTTACTTATAAAACAATGGGCGTCGTTGTTGTGGGCTTATCGCTTGGCATAAAACTGTAATGCAGAAGGAGTGGGGGAGGATGTAGGACCCCCAAAAGAGACCTTGTAATATCCACAAAAAAAGGAGTCGTGGTTTGATTTGATGTATTAAAAAAAGAGCCACGTCATTTTAGAAAACAATGGGCTTTAAGCAATGCCTTCAGCGTGTTCCATCATAAGTAATTGTATGACTCACAATTACGGGAAATTAGTTGAAAATACTGATGCAGTATTCACAACGAATTTCTATTTCGAAGAAGTATTGACAAAGTAAAATTTCTGTTAAAAATTAATAAATAATAACTAGGGCCGTCGTCACTTCCGCTGTCGCCATAATGGAGCGGGCTCCGCTATCTTTGGCCAAAAAGAGTCTGCCTTTGAAAGTAGTGATATTATTCAACCAGGGAAAGACCACCAAGGTAGCTGGCTGATTAGCTGGACAGTATCGCGAAAAGGTTATTGATGTATCTTTCTCTCTATGAAGAATGGACACTCATTCTTTAACTTTTAGTTTTTCTTTATACCTGCAACCTTTCCCTTACATTTTCCACAAATTGAATTTCGGCGCATTGGGATTTATCCCTCAACATGATAAAATATTAAGGCTGAGCCGATCAGCTTTTATCTACCCGAACCAACCCCGGGCCGATCATTAAACGAAAATGGCCGAGTGCTACCGACATTTGCAATATCGCAATATTCGCAATATTTGCAATATCGGTGAATAGCAGGTTCGGTAATCGGGATCACCACAGCCTTACAAAATAAGCTTTTAGTTGTTTACAGTTACATACACAAGTCTGCTTGTGAGGCCGCCTCTTTATTATCAGCAATCAATCTTTTACAATCAGATACTTTAACAATTAGAAACGGCCTCTCTGTCTCGTTGTTGTATGGATAATGGCTCTTTGCTCTTGGCTCTTGGCTATTGGCCCATTTTGTCACCCTAATGGTTCCTCAACCCCCAAGTCTGAGTCTTGATTTTTTTATTAACCTTTTCAAGACACCCGTGCTACTGCATGCAAAGTGTGGTTTGGATAGTCCTTGTGGTTTTCGCGTGATGCGCAGTCTAAGTTTACATTGGAGTGCGATCGTAGCAGAGCTTCGCTCGGCCTACGGCCTCGCTCCAATCCAATAAATCCAATTTACCAAACAAAAATTGGTGGAAGGACACGGATGGGCGGTGAACCTCTAATACCGAGCCTGCAACATGATGGCAGTAGTTATAGATAGTAGTTGGGAAAAAAAGAGTAGGTGAGAACTTAAGAATGGCCACCATGCCATCCTAGTTCAGCAAGTGGGCTTCTCAGGAAAGGCTGCAGGGTTCTCACTCTGCAGCATACGACGAAACCATGCACCGTAGGCTGATCCACTGTGGCAGCCCCAAGGGAATTCCAAATACGAACAACACGGACAGAGAAAGAATTTTGACGACAATTTGTTCGTGAGAGCTGGACAACCAGCTTCCAACCATGGCCTCGAGTTTAACCATGGAATGGTGCTAAATAATAAAAAAAGAGGTTTACTGTTATCAATCCTCGCAGAATTTTATAACTCACAAGGAGATCAAAGCAGATTCATCTAAGCTCTAAGAGATCAAGCCCTGTCATAGCAAGGCGAATACCATAGTCAAAGTCTCGTAGGCCATGAAGGTGTCTTATAAACTTTCGCTGCACAACTTCTGTTAAATCAATGTCTTTTAGCAGATGGGGAAACCAAGCTAGGGTAGCATACTCGAGGAGTGGTCGAGCAAAGACCTTGAATGCCCAAATGTTTGTAAGGTTATTACCGGATATAAAACATTTGTTTCCTAAAATTGCAAAACGCCGGAAATCCATATAACTTATATTTTGAGAGTGTAATGAGGTTTTAAGGTCATGGGTGAACCATGCCCCAAGACCCTTTACCTCACATACAGAAGGAAGAGTGGATTTCTCAAGAAAGTAGCACGGGGAACTGTTCTGGGATACAACATGGCAGGTAAAGCATTTAGCGAGTGAGAGGGACAGTTGCCAGGTGTACCCCCAGTTGACCACCTCCCGAATTTCTATATCAAGTTGTGGAGAGAGTGAGGAGATGTTTTCGACTCCAGCCTTTATGTCGTCCACAAATTAAAATCCAAACGTATGGTCAGTCGCAAGAATTAGGTCATTTAGGTAGATTACAAAGAGTAGCGGATCGAGCACTGAGCCCTGAGGAACACCGCAGGGCAGAGGAATGCTGGAAGAATGACTGTTACCACTTTTAACCCGCTGAGATCTGTTTTGGAGACATGCAGTTATCCAAATCATTTGGTCTCTACTTTACTTTTAAATACCCATAGTAAAGCTTTTTGATCAGTTTGTAAGGTGAACCTTCTACCCAACAAGTACTGATGGAATCTTTTCACCCCAAAGAGTATAGATAATGCCTCACGGTCGAATTTGACATAGCTAAGCACGAGTTTTTTTAAGACACGTGAAAAAAGGCTATTGGTCTATCTGTGCCTGAGGGCATAACATGAACCAGTGTGGCACTCATTCCTGACGGAGATGAGTCACACACTAGTTTTATTGCAAAAGCTAGGTCGTAGTGAACAAGTACATCTGCTTTCAAAAAGTAGCCTTAGCTAGTTGCACAGCTTTTGAACAAGCTTCGCTCCACTCCCAAGTAGTTTTAGGAGACAATAACTTGTTCAGTGGCGAAAATATGGTTGCCAGGTGAGGGACAAACTTTCCATATTGATTAATGAACCCCAGGTACGATTTCAGTTCTGTGATGTTGGTTGGTTCAGAGGCCAATCTAATTGAATCAATCACCTCAGGTAGACAGTGGTACAAAGCAAGCAGCGGCTTCTATAAAAGATGATAAGGTAGCCCACTGACAAGGCCTAGTACACTCGCAACTCAATAAACAGCAAAACGATTTAATTTTCAGCACAAAAATAAGTGCCTTGATCGCAAACAAGATTAAAAAAACCACGAAAGGTCATAAAGTGGGACACCCACTCCAGTCGTGATAACACAACACCTCAGTTAGGTTAGAGATTCCTGAGCTATCAAGTTGAAAACCCAGATATTTGATTTTACTTTGACCTAGTTTACATTTTGCTTTCTTAACTTTAAATCCACTGTCCTGCAGAGCAGAGCATAATTGAAGAAGGGTGGTGTCGTGCTCCATCCCTTTTCCAGCAGCTAGTATGTCATCTACAAAAAGTGTAGCCCGAGGCATATCTCTCACACTGATTCCATAGGCTTTTGAAAAATATTTGGCACACCAGCCAATTCTAAAGGGACCCTTTGCCATTGAAATAGGCCTAAAAAAGGTGTTTATTGTTAAGGGTGCCTATGACTCCTCATCGAGCTCTGTCTGCAAGAATGCATCTGAAAGATCAATAATCTAGAAAGTACCAGAGCCGGAAAGCTGGCTGAACAGGTCTTCTGACCTAGACATGGGATGGTACTCAGTTCCAAGCTGAGTGTTTATTGTGCCAGAATAATCTCTCACAATCCGAAAATCACCATCAGGTTTAAACACAAGTACTGTGAGAGTTACCCAGACACAACAATCAACAGGTTTCAGAATGCCCTCCTGGCTAGTCGGTTGATTTCAGCTTCAACCTTGCCTGTAAGAGCTAGGGGCACAGGTCGAACTTTGCAATAATTAGGGGACAGCATCAGCTTTAAAGTTTAATTCAGGCTTTGAAAGGTCAGGAAACAAAGTTAGCATTCTGTGTAACACTTTCAAGATTATAAACTTCAATAATTTTGAACTGGTGAAGGCCCAGATTCAACTTATTCATCCAACTGTGTTCTATAGGAGCACTGGTTGTTCACTAGGTGAAATTAGTGCAAATAAACTGGCAGAGTGACATTTAACTTGATAGTGCCCAATGGTTTTGCCACAACTCTTGCCCAAGCCTTAAAAAGTTAGGACACGTTTATGCAACGACTCGCCTTTGCATTCTTGCAGCTAGAATTTAATCACGATGGCAAAGGTGTCGTTGCCATGGTAGCAATGTCACCTGGATTAGCTAAATCCAACATCGTTTGAGTAAATGCTTGCAGTCCTATAATGGTCGCGTCCTTTCTTGAGTCCTCCCATGATGCAACGCAAATTATCGAGTGAGCTGTACTGGCAGCATGGCGCACTGACAGAGCTGAAAAAAGTGGCGGCTGCTCCACCACGTTCTAAACTCCGTCAAGGAAAAGCTATCAACAGCCAAGCCAGGGAAGTAATTCTAATCGTTGCGCATCGATATCATCAAGATGTTTTCCCCAACAGTACCTTGAAAAGTAAGAAGGATTCATTAAAGGCTACCACAGAATACACTGGAGTAAGTTATTCTACCGTAAATAGAATGCAAGAACAACAAATTTGGCTTTGGAAGAATCTCCCTGAGCTTGACTGTTGATCCAAACAAAGTCTTTTGCAAAAGCACAAATATG
Source organism: Lithobius niger (assembly GCA_023313725.1). Lineage (NCBI taxonomy): Eukaryota > Metazoa > Arthropoda > Chilopoda > Lithobiomorpha > Lithobiidae > Lithobius > Lithobius niger. The sequence continues at coordinate 7,283 of JAHWFP010170156.1, forward strand.
GTTCTTTTTCAGACCCACCAAATAGTGATAAGAGCCAACGTTCTGTTTTATCTCATAGTACTGAATAAATACTCGTTTCCCACTTATTTTTTTCTAAAACGTCATCTATACAAAAACCCCCCCCCCCCCCCCCCAATTAATCCCCACCTAACCACACGTTTTGGGTATAGAGCACCAATAATATATTTTGTACGATTTGAGGGGAAAATAAAAACAGGGTCGCCTAAGAAAAAAAACACACACACACCCTCAAGCTCGTCTCTCTATAAAAATTTACAACTCTGGAGGCGCACAAGTAAACAATAATTTTTTTTGTAAGTTTGTTTATTTATGGGAAATTGAGAGGAGGCGGGGGGGGGGGGGAGGGCCCCAAATGTCACGACGCCCCTGATTGCAGTGTAATAAGTTTGGAAACACGAGTTGAAAACAACGCAACCCTAGTGTTACATACGTCACTAAGAATCTCGTAAGGATTATCATTCGCGAAATAATTTTGTTTTTCAAGTAAAGAACAGAAACAAGTATTCTTTCTTAACCCTTTATGCCTCCACTTGCCTCCAGTAGCAACGTTTATTTCCGTTTTTTTATTAACACGAAAAACCTTTTTTAAGCGTAATTCGTGCCTGCTAGGGATAAAAGAGTTTTTTTTTCTTCTGCTGACATAGCACACGCCTACCAATGAACGGATTTCAGCAGCTGGCCGGTCGGCTTTCCCGCAGAGCCGTCTACAATGCTGGTTACATGCAAAGGTGAATCGACTAGAGAATTACCAATTATCGTTCTTCTTTGGTTACATGCAGGGAGCTCCACTGCTGCTGGCAAAAAAAGTCGATTACAATTTTTCAGAGGACTCAAGAACCGGCGCGCGTATTATACATCCGTGGCAACAAGACAAAGAATTACTCCAGATGAAACAATTTTCCCCAGCCGCTTCTGAACTCACGTTATTACCGTTTTCATTGCAAGCCTGCAGAGCTAAATCCACCGATACGTTGGAATTTAAGATGATTTCTAGCTTCTAGCTGCAAGAATGCAAATGCGAGTCGTTGCATAAATGCGCCTTTGTACTAGTAGGATTGAGCTTTAAATCTTATGTGTCGTACCAACTTAAGGACAACAAATTTGATTCTGCACTTTAATCGACTTCAAGTGTTTATATATGGCCATTTTAAATCACAGTGTATAATTATTAATTTGCTTCTACGTACATTAGTCAAAAGTTACAGTATTTATCTTAGAATTGGGACTAGATTCAGGGCAGCTTTCCTCACGATTACTGGCATCCGATTCGGAATTTCCATTCTATTCTAACAAATGCGCTTTTTTCTAGAATAAGAATGTGTCTTTTTTGCTAGCCACCTCTACCATAGGTTTATGAGATGTGGACGCCACTCTGTCCCTTTCAGGTTTGCTAGACCTACGGACGCGGCTCAGCTGCCCAACCATCAAACCATGAGCGTTTGTGCGTCTTATACCTGCAGGCAGCTTTCACCTGGTTAGGATATCCACAACAAAAGGACTTAGCATCTTTTTGCTTGTTTCTAGCGCTAAATGGACCTTTCTTCTTCACTAAATGAGTTGCAGACCCCTGAAACTTTGTCACGTTCTGCTCTGCCTGTTCCTGAGCTCGAGAAAACTTAGAGGAATCATCAACAGTTGAAATAATGGGATCTTTTGCTTATAGGGTTTTCAAAGTGTCAGGGTTCTGGATACCCATGATAAATCCGTCCCTTAGCTTGGTTTCTGTTTAGTCCCGTTTAAGCTCAGTAATGTTATTAGAAACTGATTCACTTGAAGTCTGCTTGCGCTTCTGGAATATTACTCTTCCACAAAAACAATTCGATTTGGGGCAGAGATTAGCTGAAAGCAAGGGGTTAGTTAGCCTCTCAGCCAAAGTTTTTCCTGAAGGTGGGCCAGGAGCATATTAATTCCGGACCAAGCTGTACGTTTTTGCTCCAACACTAGTTAGAAAAACAGTGATTTGCTTATCAGCAGGAACGTCATCAGCAGAAAAGTTGAGTACGACGCGCTCAAATTACACCTGCCAAGTTTCGATAGCTGCATTGAACTCAGCAAGCTTTTTCGGCTACATTCATGGCTTTCGAGTTATATGTTAAAATCGCCAAAAAACAATGAGATCGTGACATGTCACTGTTTCAACAATGTGGGAGAGAAAGCTAAAAAATTGCAGATGCCATCATGAATACGATAAACTGTTATCAACAGTAGATTTAAAGGGAACAGTAAATAAGACATACAAAGTTAGGAGAAACGAAGCTGCTGATAAGAAGACAAGTAAATATACTCCCGTCATAGCAACCGTGGGAAAAACGTTAGTGTGCAGTCAGCCTCAGGTGTCAGTACTTGTTACCTGATGTGAAGCTTACACGGGATCAGCATAATCACACACAACAGGGATGATCAAGTTGCAAAATTGGAAGCAAGACTTACTAACATGTGAAGCACGAAGTGGTCTGATGGATATGTCACATGCGACAAACATAAGAACTCTCAGTACTACTGAAAGTATTGTTGTCTACTAGATAGCCCAAGTTATTTATAAGTAAGTATACTCCCACCCTAACCGTGTGAAGTCGTGATATCCAACGCCACAAATTACATTCTGCCAACACCAATTTTTTAACAATGAATAATCCTACGTCATAGGTACGTTGATTGACGAGCAAAAATCATTATTCGTTCAACCTTATAAGGTCACATTGGATGTTTATAAGTAAATCCACCTTGGATTATTTATAAGTAAATATGCCACCACCAAAGTAATATACCAATTTACGAAAATGTTGCTGTAGTGTTTACTCCACGTGAAACCTTACAGTGCCATTCAAATGTTTTGACCGTTTTTAGTTTTATTTATAGTTTGTTTGTGAAATGACGCATTCGGAAACACGTGCACACATTCCTCGGGTCGCTTCTTGATCATCCTTGCTGGGAGTGTCTGTCAGCAGCATACGAGTTGCTACAACATATCTCCTCGAGCGAAGCGAGGCAATGCCAAATGAGCGAGTGTTAACGAACGACTCAACTAGTTTCATAAATAAAATGTGCAGTTTTACAAGTAAATAAAAAAAAAACAGCATTGTCAGATTAAGCGTGGGAGAAATTTGCATTAATTCCTTCAGGTAAGTAAATTGCCAGCCCACCAGCCCTTTTGTCTGGGCGTCAATAAAAATAGGCATTGTAGACATCGATTTGAAAATGGCAACTTTCTTCTTTATTTTTAATACCGATAAATCGGTCGACTCAGTAGTTTTACTTTGGTTAACCTTTTATAGCCTGGCGTACCTTTGAAAGGACGGCTACTGGACGACAAAAAACTAAGTCCCAACGCGCAACGCGAGCTTTGTGAGGGGCCCCCGGGGACCCCGAGGAAAGCGAGCAGCAACAGCTCAGTGGTCAGCGTCCTCGTCTGCAAACCAAGTGAATGGCGGATCGAATCCCGCGACCGACCCAACTGTCACATGGGACTTAAAAAAAATATATCCAGTTTGGCATGGTCATTAAAGGGTTAAAGTTCATGACAAATACTCACTGTTCAATAACGTTGAACCAAAAGCCAAAGGTCTTCACCTCAAAACCTGCACATTTCAACAACCTTTACTGGTTGTTTTCCTCAGGCAGTTAAGCCACTAGCAATCACACTCACACTCCTTCCAAACCCACGGTTTAGGTTTGGAAGGGGTGAGAGTGTTGGTTTGGAAGGAGCGTGAGTGTGAGTGCTAGTGGCTTGGAAGGAGTGTGAGTGTGGGTACTAATGGCTTGGAAGGAGTGTGAGTGTGGGTTTGGAAGGAGTGTGAGTGTGGGTACCAATGGCTTGGAAGGAGTGTGAGTGTGGGTACTATGGCTTGGAAGGAGTGTGAGTGTGGGTACTAATGGCTTGGAAGGAGTGTGAGTGTGGGTTTAGAAGGAGTGTGAGTGTGGGTACTAACGGATTGGAAGGAGTGCAAGTGTGGGTTTGGAAGGAGTGTGAGTGTGGGTGCTAGTGGCTTAACTGCCTGAAGAAGAAAATCAGCAAAAGTTGTTGAAAACTCGCAGGTTTTGAGGTGAAAACCTTTGACTTTTGCTTCAGCATAATTGAACAGTAAACATTTCTCATTTCTTCTTTATTTTTTTCAAAAATCAGTTAAAACAGTTCAGTAAAACTTACATTTTGTGGTTGCCAAGAACAGTAATAACTGACCAAAGTTTGCTGTAATGCTGCGAACATTCATACGAAAAATTTAAATCATCTCTGTGTGGAAATATTAAATTTTCGTCAGAGCAATTTTTTTATAACGGAAAATTTCCAAACCGTAGTACAAACTTACTAAGTTACGAACTTGCAAACGTACAAACGGTAAGTTTCCAACCTTGCCCGTAAACCCAGCAATTTTATTTGTGCAGCCTCACGTCGCTCTCTTGACTAAAAAAAAAAAAATGAGTAACGCAAATCCGTGTAAGTTGGCATCGTCTTTATAGCAGAACGCGTGCTGACCAGTCAACCAAGCCACTCCAACAGGTCAGCGAGCAAAGCTCCACAAGTTCTACCTTTTCGTATCTCTAATGAGCACGTGGGACGGGTCAAAGCTTTCGCACGGGTCAAAGGCTCTCGCAGCCGGAGCAACCTGGCATCGCAGTAAACCACACGCTCTAGTTAACTTGGCAAATTAGTCGAATTTTGTTGAAGAAATAGGTTTGCTTTACGCTCAGTGGACTCCTTCATAAATACGTAACAGTAATCTATTAAAACAAAAGGGATATACAATTTGATATTCTATTTATAAGGCTTTAGTTCCATATCAAAGAAATTTTCATTTCGGATATTTGAGTTGTAAAATCATCGTCGTGCACATTTTAAAGAGGTAAAAATGTTGTTTGGCCCGAAAGGCTGCCGTAGTTGAACGTTTATTTAACAGCAAAGCACAGTTTGAATTCGACTCTTCGTCACAAACGACGACCACAGTTCTCCGTTTGTTACTAACATACGTCACGTCATGTTACAACAAACGTCATCCCACTAACATTTTAATTCTAATTTTCATCCTGTAAACGTACGAGTGCTGTTGAAAACTTGCCATTTTAAACCTCTTCCTTGAAGGGCGACGTCACAAAAATAGTTTTATTCGGTGTCGGTTGTTTTCACGGTTGCAGATTTAAAAATATCAAACTTTCCAATCGGAGCCAGTATATTTAAAATATAAATTTTGTCGTTGCCTAGACTTGAAACAAAATAAGAGCCACCTTAGATCTATCTTAATCATTAAAAACTTACGGTCGGTTTGTTGGTTTATATGTACCTCTAAGGGCGCCCGCGCACTGAGTGATCAGGTCGCGCGGCCAGTGGTCGTGGCGGCCAAAAAAAAACACGGCGACGAGCCGCGCGGCCACGTCCGTCTTTCATTGATAATTCTTGATCACGTGGTGAAAAATGAATCCGGAGCAAGTATGGTCGCCCTGTGACCGTCCGGGATCCCAATGGCCGCGGTGACAGGCTGGCCGCTGCGGCCAAGTGCGCGTTTCTACATACCCGTAAGCATTCTCGTTGGCGGCAGCGACCTGGCCGCGCGGCTTAGCCGCTGTGTGCGCGGGGGCCCTTAGGTTGCAAGAAGACTTTACATCATTTGTAACATTTCAAACAGTGGCAGAACAAGTACGCTTCCGGCCCGTGTGCAAGTTAACCAAAAGCGCGGCCCCCCCGTCCCCCCTCAATACATTTGCTGCTCACACTGGTTGCCGTCTCATTCGTGGCTAAACCCATGTTTTGAGGGAAGAACCAAGTCAGCAAACAACCGTGACTGGATTCTAGCCTCGTACAAAACAAGACAACAACGGCCGTCCACACTGATGTGCGTTTCATTCAAAACAAACCACTAGAGGAAGCCCGTGCCGTGGCACCGTACGGCTGGTGTTAGATGCACCATTCCCAATATTCTGAATGTTTCACCGAATTAAGTTTCTTCACTCCCATTTTCGCGCACACTGGCTAAGAAGCGCTTTCACGGAATTAAGTTTCTACAATCCAATTTTTGCGCACACTGGCTGACAAACGCTGATTTTCGTTCGCTTTGCTCACTCAATCAGCGCATCCCATGGCTCAAATCACTGAATGCACCTTTTTTTAAAATTGGCATGCTCAAGCATCGTTCCCGGGCACAACGCAGCCCAGACCCATTTTCCCGTTTGCCCGGAGCTCAGCTATGAAAGCCTTCATCTGCGAATTAAATAGGCGATTCCAGCTGCCAATTTCATTTTACCCATCCATAATCAACGGTTTGGACGATAGTCGGATGCAGCGTTTAAAGAATGTGCGCGCTGAACCATCTTTGCAGCAAACCATTTTTCTGTGGGAAGTAAATAAACAAGGTTTCGTAGAACAAAGTTGAAACCTTTGGTATGGCTGCTTTGGCATTTTTCTTTTCTGGGAGAGGAAGGAAGTAAATCGGCGGCCTAGGGCGGCCTAACGATGGCGTATTATTGTTTTATTTTCACTTACAGAGGTATGATTGTTGACAACTACTCTTCACGATAGCAATGATCAGCCTAAGTCGTGCTCAGCAGTGATTGTTGTTGTCCACTTTGAAACAATTCAGCTCAGCTGTGAATGCCTTCATCTGCGAATTACGTAAGCCACTGCATCGTTTCCAGCTACCAATTTTGAGGCCAGCAGCAACAGCAGCTGCTCGCAACGCAGCTTAGTCTGATTTAAAACTAGGCCGTGTCAATCTGGCTTAGCGGTAGGACCTTGGCCTTTGATTTCAGAGGTCGTGGGTTCGATTCCCCGCTCAGGCAGTTTGACATATAAGTCCAAAAGGCAACGTAAATAGGTTTGCATCTGTATTTAGTTAAAACTATACGCATTTAGCTGAAACATGGATTCTTTCAAAGGGTTCCAAAGGGTTTAACGAGCGTTAACCACTCCTGGTCATCTGCCCGAAGCCCTAAGGCCCTATGTCTGCAACAGTCATTTACCCATCAACAATCAACGGTTTGGACGATAGTTTTCAATCCTTAGCCCATGCACCAGGAATTGTTTAGCACCGTATTCATGTCGTAGGTTAAGTAGTTTAAGTTTAACGTAGGAGTGCATAGCGTGTGGGCTGTTAGACTCCTGTAAGTGTAATTAATAAATAAATAAGACATTACACGTGCAGGAAAACAATGAGAAGCGATTAAAGTGATTGTCCGGCCTTCTGCTTTTTTCTTATCAGCTCAGCTGGGATCCAGAATTATTATGTAGATGTGAAAAGATATTTTTTTTTTCCAAAAGACTCCCTTAAAACCTCTCAATGCGTGACAGTTTATTTGCATGATCATTGCTCAAAAGTCCACTATGTGAGTTTTCTACTCAGCAAACACATCAATCATTACACCATGCCCAATTTTGTAGTTTGACGTTTTTCTATCGACAGTTGGGATAATCCACTTAATCCTTCCTGGTGTACTTCTTAGATAATTTTTAATTATCTTTAATTTAGAAAGTGACCGCTCTGCTGTACTTACTGTAACTGGAATTGTGAGAAACAACACACTGGCAGTCCACACGTCAGGAAAACTTGCCGAAATTGCACTGTTTTCTGGCGATAGAAAACGCAAGCTGCTGCTGCAAGGCCAACTTGGATAGAAGCTTCATGAACTATGCGATAATCAAGCCCGAAGGCTACCCTGCTTCCTCCGCCAATTCGTAGTGCAGCTAAACTAATTATTTTGTGTTTTTTTTTTTTTTAATGTGGTGATTGTTGGCTTAATGGTTTTTTGTGGGTTTGTGGATTTTTCGTTTAAATTCATCTGCAATTCTGCATTCTGATTCTGTACATGTGAAGGGCCCTTGCAGGGCTTCTCGTAAGCCAGGACCCGTGTTCATCTGAATACCCTGAAGGTCCGCCCCTGAACACCCGTTTGTTAGCCAGTGTAGTCAAAAAAGGGATTGAACAAACTTAAGCATGTGAAGCATGGATGAACAATAAACCAAACTGTGTCAACTTGGCTGATGTATTAGCTAATTGGGCAATGGCAAATATGAAAATTATGAACGAGAAAAACTTATAGACATAAAATTCCTCCAGAAGAAAATGTAGAGGTGACGATATGGCCGTGTAACCTATTGTACATTCACAGTCCTACGAAAGTTGTGATATCCACCCAAAACCAAAACTGGTATAAGAGAAGCCGCCAAGTTTCCAAAACGAGCCGGCCTTTTAAAAAAGTGATGTCATTCAATCCTTTTAGCCAAGTTAATCGCACCGAATTATACTTTGGACGTTATTTAATGCCAGTGTTGTAAAATGGCCACCGGCCACCGGCCTGATAAACAACAATCACTTCTAATAATGACAGCATTCGATGATTGTAAACGGAATGATTGTTGGCAATAAAC
>JAHWFP010170157.1:0-19215 GCA_023313725.1 Lithobius niger
GATGAATGCACACATGCTAGTGACCCAAATTCACTTTCTCAGTTGATGTGGTTGACCATAACAAATCTTTAATTGCTACCTCAGACTGCCAAGACTAACGAACGACAAAAACAAGGACGAACAACGACCAACAGCACTCAAAACAACCCCCTGTTACACCAGCAATACCGACCAACTAACAACCAAAACGGACCAAATCAACGCTGCTGTATGAGGAGAGCTAGAGTGCTAACTTTTGAAAACTAGACTTCATGGCAACGTTGGGCCTAAACGACCCATCAAGCTGCGCTTTTACATTTTATTTTTAGAAATTATACCACCGTTGAATAAAGCATAATTTTTTAGCTGTTTTCTACAATTAAATCGATGCAGAGATGGTCGTGAAAGCAAAGAGAATTAATCGAAGCTTCGAAGTTTTCTCGGCCACCATCTTGCAATTCGCGATCATGTTCACAGTGGCTTATCAGCCATTGGTCGGTCAGTAAGTAACGTCAGTCAGTTTACGATAAATATGAAACTTGCGTTTGCTACGATCGACAAAGCCAACTGGGAACCGAAGGGGTTGGTTGTCACAGTGATGGTCTGTCGTTACTAAGCGGTCGTTCATATCATCTCTGTGTGAATGGGCTATTAATCATCCAAATATTCTCCGAATCCAGTATTATCATAATTCAGGGCTTCAGTGAAGTTGTTATTCAGTGAAGCAAACGAAAGCCCTCAGAATATAAGTTAGCACAAAGCAACATAATTTGCAACCTTATAATAACGTGCAGAACCTTGATATGAATTATTAACTATTTAAACCATGTATTTTGAAAGTGTATCCCAAAATCGTCGCCCTTTCATTTTTTAAACTGAAGGTAATTAGCTTTATTGCCTGATCAAAGTAACTCTCAATCACAAACTAAATTACACCGAGACATCGATACAATCTTGTCAAGGAGTTTAAAAATAAAACCAAAAGAATCATTTATGGTGTAACGAAAAATTGTGCCCAAACCAATTTAAGGAAAAACAAAATAAACTGGTGTAGAATAAAATTTAATGTATATTTACAGTAAGCATAAATTTCTGTGCAGCAAAACGACGAATGAGTTTGGCCAGGTGGCATATAAACTGTGTCGCCATTATATAAAAAGGAATCGGCAATCTTTGTTCCAAGTTCTTTGTCTTTTTTTTTTGGATGCGTTCAACCGTATCTGGTGGCTAGCAGTTGCTAGCGTGTGGTTACGTCGCGAATGTACGCCAAATAGGAGCAGTGAATTGGTTAGCAGCGGGTAGCGTATATTAATGTCATGGTCACACGCTACAGCCGGCTAGATCATTCATTCACCTTCAATAGTTTCGTTTCACTGAACTTTGTGCTGTAATTTTACGATGAATTTTACTTAAATTTACCTGGTTCAGGTCCGTTGGGCATCAGCTAGTATAAACTAATGTTGCTACCACATGCTAGCTGGCAACACATCACATTCATTCGGTAAGCGGAAAAAATATCCCCGGAAATAATATCCCCAGAAAAAATATCGTGGTAGAAATATCCCCTGGAAAAAATATCCCCGGTAAAAATATCCCCGGAAAAAATTGCCCGGGAAAAAATAAAAAAATGAATTTGGGGCAATAGTAAAACACTTTCTTTAGAGTATCTGCACTCTGAAGACGATGCGTACATAGAGTACACATCAATGTGCATCTGCTCAGCCTCCATACGAACTGTGTACAGGGAGAACACAACTCGTGTGGAGGCTGAGCAGGTACACATTGCTGTGTATTCTCAATGCACATGGTTTTCAGAGTGTAGTCTTAATTTATACCATTGTCATGTAGTAAAAAAACGTTCTAGTGCTGGACCTCCGTTTGTACTCCATTACCCTAACAACAAAAAAAAAGGAAAGTGGTAAAGAATGAAACTATCTCCCTAATAATCACGTGATAGGTCTATTAGTGGCATATGCAGGAAAAATTTACGTTGAAGGAGAACAAACTAGCACAGCAGGGGGGGGGGAATCATGGGTTCCCCTCTCCCTCCTCCCATACCAGAGGCATACGTTCTTGGGGACCTGGCAACAAAATAACCGGGTAAAATCTGGCACCATTTAGTGTTGTCCAGTACTATATATCTTGCACTTGCTTGTACCAAGTGAAGGAATGCACTTCGGCATTTCTTTCAATGAAACAGGCAAGCCACGACCTCCTTAAATATTGAGTGAAAATTTGGTACGTCCTCGTACACTTGGGAGCAATCCGTAGAGATTAACAATCGCTGATAGTACCACTTTAATGTAGTCTATTCCACAGTGGTAATGTGGTAGGGTAGTCCGAAAAAAGCCTATCTGTAAAACGCATGCTGTGGTAGGGGTGTCCGTAAATTGTGCTGTGGTAGAGGAGTCGGCACAATTAAATCGTAACGACCAATAAGAAAACATTATGACTGCAGGGGATATTTTTCCGGGGATATTTTTTTCAGGGGATATTTTTTCCGGGGATATTCTTTCCTAGATTCCATTCATTCACCCATAGTCGTTTCGTAGCTGAGCACCGGGATTCCTACTGCCTTAGCATGATATCGTATTTTGGTGACTATTCCTCAGCTACAGGTCCAATCTCGTTTTTTTTTTGGAGACAAACCTTTTCTATACATAGCCGCGAATATGTTCTAAATTTGAAACCATTACGAACATCAGTTTTTACGTGATGCAGTCACAAAGTCTGCATTGTGACTTATTGAGAACTAGTGTAACGATAGCTAATTACGTTAGCAGGCGATGGCTAGCGTCAATTTACGCTGAATTTTTACACTGAAATTTTAAGCAGGTTATGTTTGCAATTGGTGGACAGCATCAATTTATGCTGATTTTTATGCTGAAATTTACGTAAATTTGCTCCTGGATTAGTCCGTATGTAAGCATCAACTAGCACACACTAATGTCACGATCACACGTCAGGTGGCAGCATAACACATGCATTAAACCTAAGTAGTTTTGTAGCAATACTACGAGATTCCTAATGGATTACCCCTGACTTTATGCTTTTTTCGACCATGATAAAGGAATTCTGACCTGCTACGGATGGAGGCATGTTGTTGATATCGAATACAAAACTACTTTGAATTACCTACAACAATGCAGCTTTCCAGTACAGCTTTCCGATTTTTGCTATTGTCACACATCAGCTGCTGCACAAAACACAAGAAATTACTTTTATAAATACGTGAGTACTTACGATCTGTAGCTGTGGTTGAGCAAAGAACAGTGTTTAGATACGCGGTAGTGAGTCGCCGCCAAGTAGACGGGATTTAACGTTGTTACATCTTAATTGTTAGATCTTAATTGTTAGAGCTTAATTGTTGTTAGATGGTGGTTCACTAGCAGACTCTGTCTTTTAACTTCAACAAGCTTATGCCTAATTTCAGCATACTGGTGTAAATTCCCCAAGCGGTAGAAATCTTTGCATATCGTCGGAATCAGGTGTCTTGGGTCCAATAACGAAGAAAACCTCAACAATAAAGTGTGGGAAAAAGTCCTTTATGGAGAAAACGGGCTCTCAATAACGCTGATTCGTGTTCCTGGTTAGCTTGCTACTCACTAGCTGCTAGCTATCGACCCGTCTCCATTGTTAATTCTTATAGAAGATAAAGTCCTGTTTACAGCTTGTTAGGGCAATTTGGCACATCTAAATTTTGGCACAAACGTAACGAGTCGTATGAGGATTTGCCTTTTTTGAAAATGGGGTTTACAGCTAGAAGCACGTGGCCACGAAGTGGCGAGTAAGCACACAATTATTGTTTTAACCATTGTTTGTATTGTCATGCAACAGTACATTAGAACATGCTGAAGTGTTATACATTTACCGTTTCCGTACTTAATTGTCAGAAGACATTGTCGTTGCACATAGATGGTATCTAGTTCGTTAGGGGTATATGGCTTTGGACCAGGTTCCCGTTACCCGTTAATAAAATCATACGGCTCACTAAGAAACTGGGTTCCTTTTATTGCATGGGTTTGATTTTTTTCACGGAGCATGAATCCAAACTGGATCGTCTGCCCCACAACGATTAGAGGGACAATTTTACTGGAGACAAAGAACAGTACAAACAAAATGCAGATCGTAAGCACTGTGTCCAATCAAGCAGGAAAGAAAACTATTTTTGTAAAGTAGGTCTTAGTTATTCGCTAAGTTTGCTGATTAAGCAAAACACATGCTAGTTTATCACCGACAAGCACGTGAGATTATATATTAATTATTATTTTACTGTTAATGTTTAATTTTACATGTACATAACTACATACGATTAATTATAAACGTGAAAATTTACAAACATAAAATTACTCGTAAAAAATTACTGATGAAGATAACACTATGTGAGCTTTGGTATGTTCAGAGTCCTATGAAAGTAGTGGTATCCACCCAAAACCAAGATTGTTATAAGAGAAGCCGCCAAGTTTAAAAAAACGGTCGACCTTTGCAAATAGTGATATCATTCAACCAGGGAAAGGCCCCAAGGTTAATCCTTTTAGCCAAGTTAATCGCACTGAATAATACTTTGGGTAATAAATGAAAACTTAAAATAGCAATATTATAGCGGCTGATTATTATAGATATCATTTACATGGTGTTCAGATTTTTCCACATTAGTCAATCCAAGTTGCCCTACCTCATTCCTAGAAGACGTTGTCTTATTAAACCTGAATCTCCCTACCTCAGTTACTGAATAGTGACTTTACAACATAAGATAATTTTATTAATGATATGTTAAATTATTAGCTCAATAATTATGACGGACCAATTTTCAGAATACTCTATAATCATTAACAGATTAAAATACCTTATTGCTTGTTTCAGTCTTGCTATGTCAGTTGGAGTTTGTAAAACACCACAATCCGAATTGAACGCTTTGTTTTGCTAGTTGTATTGGATGCGAAGTAAAGTGTCGTTGTGAAACTGATGTCGGTTGACAATAAACTTCCATCCGGTGATAAAGAAACATCGATCAAGTAATTATATAGAAACCCATTAAGAAGACTACAATCCATTCGTTAACTGCAAATTTCAGTTAAGTTATAAAAGTAATGGGTTTTTTGGCAGTTAGTCTCGGTAAACAAGTACCTTTACAATAATGAAGTCGTTGTAACATGTCAGTTTACAATACAATACTATGGTCAACACTAGCTGGACCAAAATTGATATTGGCCAACAAAACAGTAATTTCTAGCCGATATTGAATTTAAAATTTAAAGGCATAAAACGTGATTGTTTCTCCTATAATTCGTAATCCAGGAATGAAGTTAAAGTTTATCAGTGACTGCTAATTTTGATTATACTATGCAAAGGGTGGCGGCGGTAGAGGAAACCCGGCAAAATATTAAGGGTAACCGGAAAAAGAAAAAAATTAATTATTAATAATTGTCATAAAACTTAATAATGTAACGGATCATATTCTATTTATATCTAAGAAACATATTTCCTATAAAAATAAAACACGTATTTACTTTGGTTGAAGTGTCTTGACTGGGCTTAATGTTCGTCGTACAACATTTTTCTGCTTTTACAGAAAGTTACTTCGGAACATTTGTGATGTATCGCTGAGGAAACCACACTATTTATGGAGATGGTGGTAGAATATGTGAGAGATTTATCACCCTAAAGACGATACGGTGCTACTTGGATGGTTAATAGCAGCACATTAAGGTAGATAAAACGCCCAGCCAGAGGTCTCCGTGGATCGGAAGTAGTGTAACAACGTTAAGAGCTACGAAGTAATCAGTCGGAAACATTTGGTTAGGGGGACTGTAAAGTTTCTCTCCTCTGGTTTATTGATTGGCGGAAGTTCGGCAAGTTGGGTTGTACAGAAAAGCATGAATTGGGCAACGATCATTATGGCATTCATAGCGTTGTGGAATTAACAATTTGGACGGTTGTAAGTTTCACACACTGGGATAAAAAATATGCTATTGACTGGTAAACACAGGCATAGGGGAGTTAGCGGTTGTGTCTGGCTTAAACTTGGCCATCATGATGTAAGGAAATAGGAAATTTACAACTTACAGGATCGGCTTGGAACAAACAGTTCCAGGGGATTCCGGATTCTTGTTTTGCTACTCACAGGACTCCAAGTCCGATCCAGTCTCTGGGAGAAAGGAACCTTTCCACACAATCATATCCACGACTCAAGGGAAAGACATCATGACCTTGCGGATACAGACTATCTCCCCAATGCTGTTTTGGTAGATACATAACTCAACATACTCAAACAAGAGTAGAGGGAAAGAGCTGACTTTCCATGGACTAGGGTGAAGGAGAACAAGATGGGAGCTCAAATTATTTCAAGTAACAAAACAACAATAGTACACTACCACAACAATGGTCAGCTACAACAATACAACAATTAAAACTTGGCAGAACTGATTCTGCAGGTTAGGGAGCTTAATTTACCAAGGGGAATGGCCCCATAGACAGAAAGGATAGGAAGACTCCCTGACAGAATATACCACTCCTATAAACACTAAGCAAACCAGTGAGTTCATCTGGCAACAATTTGTACAATTTAATTTTAACGTTGATATTTAAAGTAGACGGTATATTCTCATTTCAAATACAACATAGAGCGTAGTTTTAGATCGATAAATTTTCTCAAAAACTCTTTGCATTCCCAAGCTGAAAAAAAACATGTTACTCAAGCACTCGTAATTTTTTCAGCTTCACAATGTAACTCTTGGGTGAGAAAATGTATCCATATCTACCCACACGCTAGTATGTTGCCCCCAAGTAATGTCCATACTGATCGTATCGTAAGACCTATTGTGAAATTCACTCGTAAAAAGGACCGCGGCGAAACGAAAATAGTCACAAACGAATCTAAATTTAGGAACATAATGGGTTCCTGAATTATAGATGAATGCGTGTTTAACAATCGTTAAGACACCAAAACCATAAATGTTATTTCAGAATAATTTTCAACATGTAACAATTACAAATGTGACGATACAATGATAACGTCATATTACCGATAATGTGCTGTTCCAGAAATAAAACGTAAACAACATTGCTTAAAAAATGGCATACCAACAACCCTTAAAGTTAATGTTGGGGCGCATGTAAATTAAAATATTGTGCAACACTGGCATTAGAAAATGAAGACAAAACCACATTTAAATTGATGTTACAATAAGTATAGAGGCACTCCAACAACAAGCTAACGTTCTAGCAACAGAAACCTTATTATACCCATACTTGATTGTTACAAACGTAAGTATAAATTCGCTAACCCAAGCAACGCTTCGGGGGGGGGGGGATTGTTATAAGTGGAGGTTAACTAGTTAACCTACACTTACAACAATGCGCCCCCATAGCCCAAGAAACATAGGTATTCATGGCCCATTGGATGCCCTTGACGTTTTTTGGGGGGTATCCTAGAATCTCTATAGGTGACTAGTTCATTCTCTTCAACGAACGAAAAACGTTCACTTGACTCATTAAAAAATATTAAAAATTTAAAAAAATAATTCAATAAAGTTGCACCAGACCCCAAGGCAAAAGAACGCACCAAAATCAAACAAATCTTAAGAAAAAAAATAGACGTATCTCAACAACATAGAAAATTCGGTTGTTATACAGTTTAACCGAACGACGAAAAATCGCTAATTTTTTTTTTTTCAGTTTTCTACACACATTTTTTAGTTCTCCAAACATGTTTTTTAACCAGTAAAAAAATAACCATGATAAAGCGGCGGCCATGTTCTGGGATACAGAGTAGCACGAAAAGGTGATTTTGAGAAAACGGAAAGTAATGTTGCAAACTATGCTGCCTTGTTCGCATTGCCGGCACTTCTTTAGTTTATGTGGATAATTTTTTGGTTGCAATGCCTGAAGTTATGTATTTCGCCACAGCGTGCACAGCAACGTGAGCGAGGGACGTAATTTAGAAAGAAATGGGGAAGGAAAATAATTTCTGTTTCCTTTCATTGCAAAGGCAAATCAGGTTTTCCTGCTACTCTGTCTCATTCAAGATGGCTGGTGCACACGGCCGGAACTGATGTTTTACGTGATTTTAATGTTTTTTTTTTTGCAACTTAAAACACATTTCCCCCCGTTTTTTAATGTGATGTGGGAAGAGGATGAAGATCTGTGTCGGTTATTAAAAAAATTGAGTAATTTTTCGTGGAACAGTTAAACTGAATAATTACCGAAAATTCAAACAAATTCACCCTTAACTCCCCAACACACCAGAAACAAAAAAATCTTAACACCTGAGTATTGTTAGCAATAACACATTTGCTGGACTATGAAACCCAAAAACTGTATGATGCCTACTGACTGTTGTGAATTGTAATTTTTTGTAGTATGACAAAATCGTCTTCCAAATCAGTAGAAAGCAAAGCACTAACCCAAGCCGAGTGTCTTGATTTGCCGAACCAACGTGTTCAAACGAACAACCATCAACTGCAACAATGACCAAGCAAGTGCTGGTAACAATCAAGAATAGGTATAAATTGCTTATTGAATTTGAATTTATTTTTTAGGGCCTTTATCCATATCACGTGCCCTACTACAACAAATAAATAAATAGCAACTGAACATACAAACTCAAAATGCAACAAAACATGTAAAATCCCAATGATAAATTGGACCCAACTTCAAAGACCAAGCAAACCCGCACAACTGACAGGATACACTCCCCGATCCACAGTACCTCGCAGAACAATCCACTTGATGACCCTTATTGCAACATCATGGCCCGGGACACGAAACTTATGGCTACTACAGACACGTGAGCAGGGGAAATGCAGGTCACAACCGAGCCTGGTCTCTGCACAAAACGCACTAATAGCACGCAACTTCGTCATCATGTTACCACCAGCACGTTATCATCGGCTGCGCCTCGGAGGGCATTGTTGCCACACTCGAGATAGATATAAATCCGAAATCCTCCTCGCCATTGTTGCAAACGATGTAAATAGCTATTACTTATACCCATACTTGATTGTTACAAACCTTGGTATAAATTCGCTAACTCGAGCAACGCTACAGGGAAACATGTTGTCAGTTGAGGTTAACAAGTGATAGTAGCATTGTTATAATTTTAGGTTTATTAGTTAACGTACACTTACAACAATGCTCCCCGTAGCCCAAGAAGCATAGATATTCATGGTCCATTGGGTGGCCTTGACGTTATTTAGGAGTTGTTGTTGTGAGACGCGGCACTTATGTCGCATTTCTTGGCTTCAACGGAAGCTCACTGTTGACGTTTACGGCAACACTGTAGAAGCGCCCGATTACGTCATGTGCTTCTCACTTTCAGACAGTCAGCAAGCATGGCCGATGGACGTCGTTGAGAAGAGCTCCTGGAAGAATTAAAGAAAATCTACGTAGGCCTACGTCTCGTATGCTGTTATAATTAGCCGATCTCCAGTCGACTTGTAGAATGCTTTTTCGGAGAAGACAGCTACGTATGGACCTACAGGTATGCCATTAATGTTTCCAGCTCTAATTCATTCCTGATCGCTACTAACGTATGTTATATCTTCGTTCTCTGCAAATTTTCTGATTAAGGGCTCGTTTACGCAACGAGATCTTCTCGCTCGCCGAAAGCTATTTGCTAGGCAACCGTTATTTATTTACGATTAATCTCCCGTTTCTATTAAATGAATGCGGTAATAGACAACAAATTAAATGTATTATAAATAACAACACGGATAAAGAACAAAGTGCAACAGTCATTTTAAACATTGCTACAACATTGTTGCCATTTCACGCTATTTCCAAAATTTCCTTTTCTCGCTGAAAAAATAACTTCTAGCAGTGATCAAACGACGGTAGAATAAATAGCTACTCGCAGCGAGAATTCAAAATCCAACATGGCCTCCATTTCGGTGTTATCGAATCGAAGACAAACCTTCGAATGCCGGTATTCAGGAATCTGTCCGTCGTCGTATACTGCAGTAAAAATTGTTTTCTTGTTGTCATTAATCGATGCCGTCATGTTGCAAGCATCGTACGTCGGGTCGCGAGGCATGAGGAGCAAATTTGCGTTCACGTTGTTGCCATGGTTACTACGTATAGACAACTCGAAAGCCGCATTCTCCGACAAAGGCGAGAAGCAGCAAGAAGATTTAGTATTGGCCAAGTAAAAGCTAGTAAGCGAGAAAATTGTCCTTGCGTAAACGCGCCCTAACTCTGCTCCTACACTTATGAAGGCCATCGTTCACATCAGAAGGTTACGGGTCCATCCCACGTTGTAATTAACGTAATTTTAATGTAACGAAAGCAATTACTACGAGGGGAATAGAACTCGTAGGGTAAATGATTGAAAAACTGCTTGAAATTTGAATTCGTATTCGGAGTGCCGATGTTTGTTTGCGAGCCGGCATCTTGGATCCAAAGTATAGTTACACCAAGTTCGACCAACTGCTATAGGCCAAGTCGATCAATAAGGTCTAGGAAATACGCGTGGTGACTGTCCCCGGCAGATCCCATCCTCCAATCTACAGTAGACAAGGCAAAATCACCACCATTAAACCCATACCCCTGGGCTCATCCGGTCGCTGCAGACTATCAAGTTGGCCAAGGAGTCAAAAAGACTGGCGTCAGCCACACTAAAATCCAGCCACGTCTCCATCACAAAAATCATGTCAAAAGAGTTACGATGTAAAATTTCCAGGAAACATCCAAGATTAAGAACAATGCTGCGAGCATTAACCAAGATGCACGACAAATCTTCAGGACGATGAACAGGTAAATTCACAAGCACTGGGGCATCCCTGATTACAAATGTTGGTTTTCCGATGGTGTGAGCATCATTACATGTTTCCTCTGGAGCACTGATTTGCCCTTTGTTGTCTGGTGTATTTGATGTATAGCCATCAGACTGTGGTCTTTACAAATGTCCTCATCCAGTGAGATGATGGAAAAGTTGATACGGACACAAATTTGTCGGAGAAGGGTGTTCGTATGATGATCTTTTTATCCTAGTCTCTGCACGAACGGCTTAAACGAGGAAACAGGCCTATAATAGCTATTTGTATCCCAGGGAACTTCGCTGTTACCGATGACATACGGTCGTGAATAACTAAGGTAATTTTATTTGGAGAATCTTCTACAATACTATTAGTCCTAGCACATGCAATAAGAGTTTCAAGTGACTCTAGGTTCTGAAGTACTGGTTCCTACTTAGAAGGAAGGTCTTTTACCTTGAGGCCGGGGAATGTCCATGTTTTTGAACACATGTCAGAGCTTCCCCTCAGGTTTCTAACATTTGAGTCACCAATAACCACAGTGAGACACCTCCAGTTACTGTGTCTTTTTCAATACGCCCAGGCTCGGAAAAATCAACACTCAGGTGTTCTGCTGCCGGGACTGTGGCTGCCTCAACGTGGTTACTGATGGACTTCTTAGTGTTTTGTACGTTACATAATAGTGATACCCGATGACCTAGATCGGTCTGGGAGCGGACTCTCTGATATGGGTCTGACCCGATGAATTCATCTGGCCTCGCCTCCCTTTCTGTTTATGGCAACTACTTCCCCCTGACCGTGATGTTCTTGTGGAGCTTAAAACGACCCGGATTCACTGGTGCCGTTGGTTCCACTTCTCATTTCGATGTTTGATCTAGGTATGCCGAAAGTAATTGCATGGCCCCATCGTTCGATGTTTTGAGTTTCACCACCAGCTCTGCTCCCTCTTGTGCCTGACAAACGGTTTTTAATTGCACCTCCTGTATACTCAGGGCTCGCTCCTCAAGTTTCCTGCATCGAAAATTGCCTCCCTCTCCTCCAGTTTCATGCCCATTGACTCCGCATGTTCCTCCAGCATATGCTGCTGTTTAAGAAAGAAGCTAGACGTCCACTGGTTTAAAATGTTGATGAAATCCTTAAAACGTGTTTCTAGCGAGAGCCAGATATGTTTTTGTAGTAGAGCATGTCTTGAGCTAATTTCTCCTATGTCAATGTCTTTTTCCAAGCTGAAATCCTCACAGTTATCAGTTTACAGTTCTGAAGATAGATCGTGTAGCGAAGGCAAGTCTGACCAGCGAACCGATGTATCATTTTCTCTTTGGACTCTCGCGAGTGACCAGTCATGCACTTGACCCAAAGGAGTACTTTGCGATTGCCTGAACGTTGTACAGGGTGTCTGAACCGTGTCGAAGTATTGTGCGCAGAACCTACTTCTACGTCTGGAAAAAGCCTCAAAAGAGTTTCTTTGGTTGTTCCCTACCAAAAAATTCTCATTTCACTTTACCAGCAGAAAGCGAAAAACGAAGAAAAAAGGAGAGAAGATTTTACTTATCACCCAAAACACTCATACAACAATCCAAGGCTGAGAAAGGTGAAAAGAAGTAAAAAAAAAAGTGAAACTCAAGTCTTGAACTAGCGCCAATCCACAGAATTCAACATGGTGGCGCCCACACCAACTCAAAACCATGGCTAACCACACAGCCATATCAACACCTACGACCACGTGCAAGCTCCAACGCTCCTCAAACACGCACAAAAGAGACACTGTAATTCACACGCCAGTCAACACCGATGCTGACGATATGCACAAACACCAACCCTGGAGTCCTGAATAATAATTTGATTGATTTGGTGCACGTATTACTTCAAGAATCATCGGGAATCATCTTTGATTTGTACTGGAATCACCTTCAATTCTACTTCGATTTGTACTGCTAAGATGACTTGTGTACGAAACTAAATGCTTTTAGCTCCGTCTACAAGAATTTCTTGGATACGAGAAGAGGCACAAGGGGTGCTGTGGAGTATGTCAGGTTGGTGCAATAGCTCATTTAATTTGTACTGCAACAAATAACTTATCCACCAAATTTCATACCTTTAGCTCGATCTGCAAGAATTTGTTGGTTACGCCATATAGAGGAACAAGTGCGCGGGTGGCCTGGGGGGAGGAAGCTTATTTCATAGAGGATTTCCGACTGGTTCGATTTGTACTGCTAGAACGTGTGTAGCAATTCATGCTTTTGCATAAGCAACAATAATTTGTTGGTTACTAACCTCATAGACGGGCTTGTGGTTGGGGGAAAGGAAGCTGCCTTAAGGCAGTATCTCGAAGGTTCCCTTGCTACCTCGATTTGCAAGCTATGAATGACTTGTGTGTACCAAATTTCATAGCTTTTTGCTCGACGTGCATGATTAGTCCAATTCTGGGCCGCAACAGATGTTGTACAGGTATGCTCAAGTTTTATAGCTTAAAACATGGGTATGAACAATGCCTAGGGACTTTTGAACGCTATTTTAATGTGACTACAAAATTGTTGTTGTTCTTCTTTTTGAGGGAATTTTACTCTCGCCTAGAGATTGAACCAAAGATCCGATTTTAAATTTTTTTTAGTTAAAATTGAGTATTAAAAAGGTTAAGAATCTTATAGCAGTTATTTTAAAGTGTTTACAGTATTCTATTTGTTGTTATTGTTGCTGGGATAAGAAAAAATAACAGGTATTAGCATCAAAAAACGTGTGTGTATAAATTACGGATGTCAGCCTTAACAAAAATTAAAGCTCTAAACAGATACAAGAAAAAGACATATAATCCATCATCATCGCGCTAATATGTCCAAAAGAAGCTCCAGCTTGTTTTGTTTGGCCCTGGAGATTCTTATACACGTATTAGGGCGAAACTGATGGCTTACATGTCCTTTTCTTGTATATGTTCTTTACAGCTTTAAGTTATTTAAGGTTTACATCTGTATGTAAGTTTTGAACACGCGTAATAGTTAATAACCTAACACATTTCAAAATGTTTAATGGCACACCTTTGCTTTTATCAGTTAACTCATCTTATGAAAAGTGTTTGATGTATACATCTTAAAATAGAAATTTAGTAGAACATTACCTTATCGTGAAAACTGTAGTCATGATGGAAGCTGTCAATTCTCTCTACAATTTCTCTTGATAAATGTCTAAAAGTTGAAGTTTATAAGTAATGATTTTACTGCCTAAAACAGTCTTTTTTTGAGTCCCCGTCAGATGGGTAATGGAGAAGTTAACTATGTCATCTCAAACCCTCCTCGTTACCTATATTCCCATTCTGGACAGTAAACTTCAATGGATGGGATTCACCATAAAATGATCAAAATAATAGCTTTGTTTTTGTTGCACTGTAATGATTATTTTTATTTTTTTCTCAAACACTACTAGCACGCCCATCAAGATAGAATACAGGAAATGGTTGCTGTAAGTGTTCCATTCCGTTGGACAATGGTTATGACATAATACGTGCAACCATTAATTCTGTACAACATTTGAAAAGGTTAAGTGTTTCAGTTTTTACCATTCAGAAGCTACCTTTCTTGATAGGTAAGTTAGAGCATGACCGGGAGTTAGAAGTTCAAGTAGGAGAACAACTTCTGAGAACTATAACTGAAAGAATAATGTAAGAAAAACTTGATCCTGCTATTCCATGTAGAAACAGGTTAAGAAAAAACTCTTATAGGCTACTGTGAATTTGTCCTTTCCTCAACAAATAGGATAGGCAATTATTTCTTTATGCACTCTGGTTATAGAAACGGGATACAATTTTGGTTATGAATGGTTTTTTTTTTGCATCGGTTACACTTAAGTAGCATGACTGTTAACAAATTTGAATGTTGCTTTTTTAAGCTTTTGTTTGTATTTGTATTTTTGGAGGGGCATTCCCCAGCTTGCTTGCGTTCCCCTTTTCCCCATGTTGTACCACTGAACCAAACATAACTTAAACTAACATCCCAGGCCTGGGGGAAGGGGGATTAGTTGCCCCATTTTTCTGGCACCCCCATGCACTTGGGCACGCCACTGAACAAAATAATAACCCGCCCAACACAACATAACCGAAGTACATGCCTGTGAATGTAAAAATCTGCGTAAAAAAAGCTAATGATGACATAGTGGCTGAACCAAATTACATAAACTAATCTGAAAATTATTTAGTCCCAGGTCTTGGGGGGAGGGGTTGAGGAAAGCAGATGCCGCAGCTTGCTTGCCACCTCACCAGGGTGGGCTATGCCAAACGGAATATAAATGGAGCAAAGTACGTTCATGTGAATATAAAAAACTCAGTAATTGGAAAAAAGAGCTGGTAGTGACAGAAAGAAAACTACGTAAATTACATACCCCACCCTGGAAATTCAGCCCCAGGTTTGAATGGGGACGGGCAGTTGCCACAGTGTGCTTGCCCTCCCCATTCCCTGGATGTGTCATTGAACATAACGTAATCTAACATCCCATACCTTGGGGTTGCAGTTGTCCCAGTTTGCTTGCCGACCCTCCTTTCACCTGGGTGCACAACTGAATCATAAGGAACCTAACCAACCGAAGTACGTGCCTGCAAATGTAAAAAGAAAAAAAAAACAAGTGGTGACGTAACGAAAACGATTCAAATTACATAAATCACCCTGTAAATTATTTCGTTCCAGGTCTTAGTAGGGAGGTCGGGGACAGTTGCCCCAGTTTGCTTGCCCTTTTCCTTCCCCAGCATGTGCCACTGAACCTAGCATAACCTAATCTATAACATGCCAGGTCGGGTTGTGAGCAGTTGTCCCATTTTGCTTGCCTCCACAAACATAGTCGCATTTTTTGGGAGGGGTGGTTGTTGCTCCAGTTTGCTTCCCTTCCCCTTCCCCTGGATGTTGACATGCGAGACTCCGCCGCCCCCGCCCCGGCGCGGCTTAATGTCGAGGGCTGGGAGGCGGAAGGTTACAGCTGTTGGGAAATTGTCTAGGGGTGGGGGAAGGAATGGCCCGGGTAATGAATCGTAACGCGGAGCAACTACCAACCTTTACTACTAAGGTACTACTAGAGAATTCGCACAACCAAATAAGGTAAAGATTAATCCCCAGCAAACAGGGCGGAGACATTTATTTTCACATACAACTGCTTCACAAATGGTGTAAAAAGAGTTAAGGGTTAAAAGGCAGCTAAACTATTAAGGGTTCGGTCGACGAAACTAATCTCCTAGTTGGATCTGACGTCTCGTTACGGACCTCATCACGAGTGAACTGGCGAAGCACCAATCCTTAATGGAAGATAACAAACGTGATTTCGCAACAACATCGCCGAAGCACCAACACTCCTACTCAATTTCCTACCAAACGGCTACGTATACTGGCAACAAGGCACAAAGTACTAGTTTCCCAAACACCCGTAGCTATCAATAAGCGTGTTAAACAACGTGGCGTCTTCGTTAAAAGCATGCATACGGAATCTGTCCCAAAACCTCGTTATAACCAAGTTGCATATCAGCTGGGCCAACACAAATGGAATACTGAAAGTTTTTACCTGATCAGGTTTATATCGCAGGGCATGGCTTCTAGAGAAGGGGTTGAGGACATGAACGGTGCGATGGGAAGCAGATTACTGCTGGATGGGACAAGAATCCAACGAAATCATCGAGTCTAGCAAGCTACCATCTTGAGTCGACCGAGCCAGGACCAGAGTGACGTCAGGCGAGGTCGTGCATCAGGTCGAGCGTCGTTCAGAAGTGACCATCATTATGACGAGTGAAATCTAGAGCAGTGCGGCGAAGCTAACTTCCAAAAACTCCCCCAAGTGGTGAACCAGGCCATTGGCGGCTGAAAACGACTAGGCTACATGTCAGTCTTGGGCTTCTCACGATGCACTCCACAATACCACGTGTGTAATAAAGAAATATTTGCATAAAGATTAAAATTAGATTCATAGATGTAAAAGATTAGGATTTGGGGAAATTAGTAAACTAAGTTACTAATTGATTAAGAAACATCAAACGTACAATAACAAGCCAACTCTCAAATAAAACTAATCACAATACATCTAAACAAAGGGATGACGAGACTCAAGACCGCATGCCATGACTGCACAACGCACCGCGAGTATTTTTAATACCCACGCCGAGACTGGTGCAAGTTTGAGGCAGATAAATGCAACTAAAACCATAAGTCGCTGTGACAATGTGCCACTGAACCAAACATAACCCACCCTAAATTACATAACTGAAATACAATATTGGAAAATGAAATTTAGGCAGAACAATACTGGCTTCTCTGAAACGATCCTTTATGGGTTACTTCCACCAGGGCGTGTATGGCACCAAAAGTTCGATTGTTTTAAGATATTGCTTTCAGAAATGACGAATATGCAAATTTGAAGTTGCAAGTTGGGTGAATGATAACTGTTACGACAAATAACTACGACATTTTAAGTCCGATTTAGTTATTAGATGCTCTTGGAAGTCGTGCACGCGGTTAGAGACGTTCTATACAAGCAATGTCTTGCAGACTGAGCTTTAATATTTTTGTATGGATAGGGTAAGGCTTGGTGCGCTTTCACCATTGGCGCATTGCACTTTTGTCCTTCGAGGGTGTAAGAAAATGTAATGGGTTTTCGCTTTAATAAAGTTACTTCGGTAAATAATATTCATTTCAAAATGCAAGTTACAAATGAAAATTCCGGAAACATTGGGTTTAGTTTTCCTTTTATTATTGACTAAACCAGTGGTGCAATCACTGAAGGAAGAAAGGAGGGGGGGGGGGGGCTAGTGTAATCTCTACCCCAAACCACCAAAAATAAAAATAAACAGGTTGGGGCTTGCACTCTTTAAAATTATATTCGCCATACGCACGGGAAACACAGCAAAGAAGGTAATATTGGGAGCTTCACACAAGAATGCCGACTAAACAAAAGTCAAAGGTTAAAAGAAGCCGTAAAAAAGAAAAGTCATGGCAGAAGAAACAAAGGAAACAGTGTACTGTTTTCTTTAGTGTCTTTTGTTTGTTTCATAGGTCGGGTTGGGTTTAAAGATACTTACAATGATACGTTTTTTTCTGAGACTGTAAACAAGCCACCACATTTTCTCGGCCTCTACAGATTCCATAAATAGAAATTTGTAGTTTATGTAATTGACTGACTTCATTCTGTGTTCAAACATTTTATTTTTTCAGTTACAATAACAGACATAGTATTGCATTTATTTTGCAGTTATTGTTATTCGTTTATTGAATGTAACAACATCGTAATATTTGAGAATTTCCCATCACCATAGTTCACCAATGTAGACTTTTTGTTGCGCCTTCTGAACTGTCTAAATTTCTGTGTACGTGGCTGGGAATGTAAAAAGCTTGGAAAAAAGGGGAAAAAAAGCTGAAGGTGCTATAGCAGGAGAAAACCAAAGCATATAAACCAACCTGGAATATAATTAGTCCCAATTTTTTTTTTTTGGGGGGGGGGGGGCAGTTGCCCCAGCTTGAATGCCCCTCCTCTCACCTGAGTGCATCTCTGAACGAAACTAAACCTAAACTAACATAACATAACCTAAGTTTGTGCCTGTGAATCTAAAAATGCAAAATGCTGGTGGGAAAATCAAAATGGCATAAAATATCTTGGTTTATGTAAGCACACTAAAGGGCGGGCTTAAGATTTCATTCTCCCCCTTGACATTTCCTCTGAACAACTCGAAAGTATCTCAAACCTCAGCTTAATTCAAAGAAGAAGTGAGGTCCAAGACGAAGTTGCCCTCATACGAGAAAATAGCTCCTCAAAATTGTAGCAAGAAATCTGGCCTTGCTCCATGGGCAATGGAGGATTAAAGCACTGCCCAGGAATATTACTCAGCTTGTTGCCTTAGTCGCCAGGGAGAGGTGGTGTTAGCTTGTTTGCGTAGTGGTCACACCAACCTACTCATTGCTTCCTTTGGAGAAGGGTTATCTCTTGTGAGTATCATTCGTATCGACGGCTACTTACGGTCCGTCACTTGCATATTGATCTTCACCATCTTGATGGTGTCTGTCGCCATTTCCATTTTTCCCTAGACATAGCGTGTCAATTGGGCAATATGTCTGTCCTCTTGTCCAGGATTTTTAAATATGTGCAGTAGGTACAGATGTATGACAAGATCTAGATTTGGGGATTTATTTAACATCTATGTAAAGTGTGGTGCACTGGGAACTCAGATCACTGCGCTGTGACTGAGGTTGGTACTAATATACTTACCTGTCGACGCACCATTAAGCCTCATTCCCCTCCAAGATCATGCAGGGTAAATATCGCTATATTGCATTGCACGAAAAGACAATGAATGATTTTTTAGCCTAATTTTTACAATTATTTTTTGTGAAGACCTGTTACATAAACTGTATGCTCCTCACCTACAGTAAGTGTGCGCAACTTTAGTACGGCTTTTGTGCCAATAAATTACATGAAGCATTCCAAAGAGAATTTTCGTTTTCTTTCCGCAAAACGAGGACCATGGTCGACT
>JAHWFP010170158.1:10568-41389 GCA_023313725.1 Lithobius niger
CATATTAGTTCCCGTCTCCGTTGCACGAGCGTGGTGGTCTCCCGCCCCCCCCCCCCCCCCCCCCCACACTTCAGATTTTTTTTTATTGAATTCAGACTTTTGAAGGTAAAATTCATGGGCTGACCCCCGTTATATTTATGTCCTCTGCATTCTGGGTATTTTCAGACTTTACTTCCAACAAATTAAAATAATTATAATTATAATTTTTTTAAATTAATTTCTTTGAGCCTAAGTCATCGGAAGCAAACGTAGCTCGTATAATTGAACCGGCTCAGTTTTGAACCTTACTAGACGATTTTTTAAGTAAGACGTTCGATGTGGGAAACCTCCAATCATTGCAGGGGCTGAGACAATGTTCATAGTAAGCCAGATTAGATCACGTAGTCGTTGAACGAGCGTGGTAGTTTCTCTCACTACCTTGGCAGGCACACACTTGCTTAAAGCTATCGTAGTCGATTGCCAGACGAGATTTTAATCTCACTTTTGCATCCCTGCTAGATGTTTTGAAAAAAAAGTGACTCGCTGTAAAAATTTCGTCAGTTCAGTGAATAGACTACTAAAACACGTGCGAAAAAATATTCGTATTTGTTAAAGTCGCTTATTGTCAGCTTGTTGGTTTTCCGAGTTGCATCCTGATTGCTGCTTTCCATGTACGAAAATTAGTTACTAACATCTTGACAGATCTGTGTTACAAGAGTAATATGGATGAACTAGCTGCTCTGGTCAGTAGGAAGCCATGTTGTCACAGTACCCAGTTTGTTGCCATATTGGTTTTTGCTTTTGTTGTGGTCCAGAGGTTGATTGCCCAGAGTTTTCCGTAAACAATAACTGTCGTAATATTTCGTTTGTTACTCATTGTTAAGCTTGTCGCACACTGCTCCGTTCCGACGACGAATAGAGCCTCCAGGGCCATCGTAGTGATCGACGGAAGCAATGTGTGCTGGGCCATCCATTGCAGTCGTCGGAACGGTTCGGTTCGGTTCCCTTAAGTAAAAGCAACATTACTCTTCATGTTGCTGGCCACTGGCCCATTCTCACTGCACGTACCATGCAAAGAATCAAGACGGTCGCCCTTTTTCATTGCTACCGTGAATGAAAATGCGCTTCTTTTTTCACTGATACCGCAGAAAGAATGAACGTGCTCGCCTTAACGTATTAATTTGATCTAATCTAATTATAGTATATACAGATATACTGATTTTCACTTTTATTTTCGTGAATTAGTCGAATTATTTTAATTCAGTTTATTTTTTTTTTAATCTGCCTGAACTCGTAGTTATCAAAAATACATTTAAACATTGATGATGAAGATCGTTGGTTAGCTCACATTCAACTTTAGCTATTTATGCTATAACTAAAAATGTTTAGCTTTGAAATGGTCCATATTCAGATTTTTTTATCGTGTGAATCTTCATTTTAGAGGTTGGCTAAAAGTAGTTTGCACCGAAAGTCACTCAACTTAGGCGTTCATTTATTTATTTGATTATTTTTTTCGTATCTTAAGTGTTCGAGTGTGCCATAAGGTGGAACAATTAAAAACAAATGAATGGAAAAATTAATAAGAAATGAGAAAGCTGAACTCAGATAATAATCTCGTCTCGGCTGTATTCCAACACCTTCCCTCCTCAGCCGTTTTGTCCCAACCAACCAAAAAAACAATTGAGCTATTAACAAGTAGCTATCACGGAACTCTGATGCACTGGCCAAAGTTTCACATGTACTTTGCCGGAAACGCCGGGGGCTTGGCTGCGTATAGCACGAGCGAGTGTCAAGCTCATTGGCATGATTCGGAAATTCGTGGGTGGCTGACGGGAGTTAGAGAGCGGTGGGGGGTTAAGGGAGAGACGATAGGAGGGGGAAGTACCGGCGTCAAATGTTTTTTTTTTTATTATTATTTTGGCAGGAAGAAGGGGGTAGAGGAAGAGTAAGCATTGGTAGGAGGATGGGTGGGTGAGTGAGTTCGTGCGGAAAATGAACAAAAATCCGCTGACGGTTTGCCGAGTCTGTTTGCGAACTTGGTGAGCTTGATCAAAGGTTGCGAGAAATGGTTTATTCATTATTGGTAGAATACCGCACTGTGACACAGTTTTGAGATTTTTCTGATAAACAGCTGATTAAAAGAAAGGCTACACGCTCAGTAGTGGCACCAATGGAGGGGGGGGGGCAATGGAGCTCTGGCCTCAGCTGTGTGGTCGTCAAATGTTGACTGCCGGAAGAAGTGATCTATATCAGCGGTCTTCAACCTTTATTTTCGACAGTATTCCTTGTCATCGGCACAAGCATGTAATGGTCAGGACGTCTGGTTTGTGAGACACCCACTGTTTGGTCTGCTTGAGTTAGCGACCTTCGCAGAGCTATGTCGTCGGAACGTGCTTATCCGTGCACGTTCCTCGCATAGGTCTCCGTCCCCCTCATCAGGGTTCCTTCGGGAGCCAAGTTTCACGAGCGGACAGCCTCGATCGTTCGTCGGTCCTTCCTTTTGTTCGAGCTTCCTCCCTAGGTAATTGGTAGGAGATTCCCGTCGACCCATCCTGCCACCATTCGTGAAGAGTCGTGTACCGTTGCCCCGCGAGAGCCCCGGAGTCAGCCGAGCGTGCTAGCGCGGTCACACGCTTCACTGCCTCCGCCTGCCCGCTCTAGCTGCCACTTGTCCCGTGCTTACACTCCGCCCAGCCTTACCCACACTCCCCCGCGTGCAATTCAACCCAGGGGTTGTTTGGCGGAAAGGGAGGGTGGGGGATAATAATGGAATATCATGGTTTCGACTACGTTGCGTACTAACTACAGCCATCCACCACTCTAAGGAATATACTGCTGTCCGTATTTTGGCTATAGCTGCCAGCGTTAGGTTCGGTTAAGTGAACCTTAATAAGCTTAAAAAAATATGTAAATTGCGCAAATTTACCAAATGGAAAAAAAAATTTTTTTTTGTTATGACAGATTATAGGTTTTCACATTTCTTGTAATATCATACATTCCAAAAAAGGCAATTGTATTATTCGGATTTAACCTCATTTTCATGTGAAGGAGGGAAGTCAGCCTTACTAGGATAAGCGCCTATGAGCAATTTCAAGTGCTGACAGAGACGCGAGTGAAGGTCATTGCTATCTCTGTGACAGTCAGGCGCTATGAGATCGCATACTTACCCTTCCTTACTTCCTATTGTTCATCCATAGTACAATTTGTATTTCAGTGAAAAGTGGAAGTTAGGGGCTAAGAAATTCCCTGAACTAACTTGAAGATTTAGCGGTTGTTTAGAAACGGAATCATTGGAAACGTGCATTTTATTAGGGACGTACGTCCTTGTTGAGGTAAATAAATAACAAGGGTCGACATCTACTATCAGTAACGAAATGACGAACGAAGACCTACTTTATCCTCGACATTGACCGATCCTCCTCCGCTTCCCTATTGTCTTATTTATCTACTCGTGTCGTTTATTAAGCGAGATGCTTGTGCTTTCACACAGATGGTTCACCTTGACGAGCTACATAATGTATAGTAATGTGGGTTTCCGGAATTTTATTTTTAAAAATTTAATTACTAAACAACTGTTGTTATGATCTGCAATATGCACTTATACTTCCTGTAATACTTTGCAGTAACAAATGTGACGAAACAAGGTAATTGACGTGTCATATGATTGGAATTTCTTTTTCTATACAGTTAGAAAAGCAGCTTCCTCTGTTATTGTTTCGTACAAGGCATAACGCCGTTTCATGGTATAGCCCGCATTAAAAAAAGTTAACTATGGCCATTTGGTGTGCACGAACGTCATGCTCTAAACTGCACGCCAATTTATGAACTTGTCCTGTTACGTACAGAATAAAGTGGGAAATAATTTTACACAACCTGGTAAAATTAAACCTGGTCAGCGTGGCTGAGATGTAGGAGAATTCATCCTTGCTTCTTGAAGGTGATCTGGTCGATGACTGGAAATGGGACCCTCCCTGAGAAACTCCCAGCCAGTCTATGCTGGCTACGGCAGTGTGAGAGACTACCATCCTGCTTCAGCGACTATGGGATCTTATCTGGCCTATTTTGGACATTACCTCGTCCCCTGCGATGATCGCGGGTTTCCCGGTTCACATCCCGGAGTTTGCCTCGCCTGTCACTGGAGTTCTTTCACCTTCAAAAACATCAAATTCAAAATTGAGCCAGTTACTTCTTTTAAAACTGATAAACAATTTCTTTGAGCCGTAAGTCATTGGAAGCAAACTTATGCATGTATAGATGTACCATCTCAATTGTGAACCTTTCTAAGCGTTTTAAAAATGAAAAAAATTCGAGTTGGGGAAGAGGCAAAGTTGGGAATTCGATCTGGGAAACCTCTGATCATGGTTGAGCGCCTGGTAGTCCGTCTCTTACTTGATCTACTGGTCAGAGAGAGCACTGAGAGTGGAAGAGGGGTCACGGACTTATAAAACTTACTCTTTTGTGGGTAGTTGGCTTAAATCTCTAGCAAATTTGGAATCTGGTACACACAAAAATCTCACGTTTCCATCTCAAGCTTGCCTCATCAGCGCCCAAGGCCACTGCAACTTGCCTTGAAATGGCCAAGTGGGTTCGCATATGGTGGTTTACTGCACCTGCAAATAACCTCTTTCCTGGATTGTTTGTCTTCCCTTCCTAACAAAAACAGTCTCTTTGCATTCAAACGTTTACCTCGGTTGTTATTGTTGCACGGAACAGGAGATTAAGTTGGCCTGCCACGCTCAAAAGGTATTCCCGTTCTCTAAAAACGCCCTTTCCCTCTACCAGTGGCATTCTTTTGTGCAACCCCACTCGTAGATCGGTAAATAGACTTTTCATCCTGTCAAGACTTTTCTTCTTTACCTTCCAACAACTGCTTGCTCTCTCTGCCTATTCCATAGGGTACAACGCATGAGATACACAAACAAAAAAATAAAATAAATTGTACTGAGTCCTGGTTCTTCAACTTCATGCAGCGTTTTACAGTCTCATTTAACCAGAACAGCCATGAAACAAGCAAGTTGGTTTGTTGACAGTGGTAACTTATTATAATGTAAGGTTTTTACTGATCGGCACTGCTATCCGACGTACATCCCATTTTCTACATAACGTTTGGAAGATTTTTATGTTATGCGGTGGTACCTCCCTTCCCTCTCTCTCACGCCCTTCCCCTCCCTGTTTTTGCCCTTACGGTAAATAGGTTTGTAGTGTCACTAAAAAAAAGAAGTATAAGCTTCCAATTAAAATGTTTCCATTGCTTCGAGAAACAACATGAGCAGTAGAAAGCCACGTAAAACCTTAAAAGTACTTCCCATCCTCCCTTTAAGCAGTATTCTCAAATGGTTTTGCGTTGCTGTGATTGGTCATCATTTGGGCAGCTACTATTTATTTCGTACTTGCTCGGCCTCCTTTATTTGTAACACGCCTACGCACGCATCAACGAAAATCTTGGAATAGCCGCCGATGTGCTTGCTCCCTGAGGGGGTGCCGTAAGCAGACTGCATCCGTACGCCGCCCTCTCTATCCATCCTGGTTTCTCTCTTTCTCTCTGGCGAATTTACGAGGCAAAGGGCGTGCAGTCTCGCCCGCACCTCGGAATCGTTCGTGAGGTAGAGAGGGCGCGGCGTGGATGGCAGGAAGGATGGGGGTGGGGTGAGGTAGAACCTCTTTAAAGCGACCGACTGCCACCCGCTGCGTCGACGTGTGACGCTGGGTGGGCGAAAACTTGGAAAGATCCAACCAACCAATTTACAGTGAAAATAACGCTGCTGTGCCGGCGTTATAAAATGAGGAGTGGAGTGAAACCGTGGAAAAATGATGAAGGTGTCAGTTTTTTGTAAGAATACGTTCAACACTACACGGTGCTTAAATTGCAATTCTGATTCAACTATGAATCACCACCAAGTTGATATAATTGCAATTTAAGCACCGTGCAGTGTTGAAAGTACTCTTATAAAAAAAACTGATAGAAAATCCAGCATTAATTGTTCTCTTCCCCTAATCTCCTAACTGACTGTGACATGGAGCCTAGTAATGGGTGTCACCATAAGCCACTTTTGAAGTATTTTCCCAACTTTTACGTGCAGCTTGTTCAGAATCAGAAGTTTTCAACGTAAATAATTTTTTGACAGATTGGAAGCCAGTTTGTACTTCCTGTGTAATTAACCGTGAAAGTAATTCTTTAAACCAATTTACTAAAATCTTAATATAGAACACCACTGATCATTATATGGTCTGATGCAGAATTTCTGTTAGTTTAAGTAACGCAAATAAATGCAAGTAAAAACTGATGGTCACTAACGTCACGAGTTGATTTAGTACTTGGGTCATTTTACGAAGATTTCCACAAAATATTGTTCTAAATGTAAATACCAGCTAAATCCGTGTGACTTCCCCCACAACCACTGCACTTTTAGCAACAGTGTTAACTACGATTTAATACTCACATTACAACCAGTCATCTCAGGACACGTTCCAAATTGCAATAGGATATGGATTTTCGAATGAAAGATTGTCACTTTGTTTCCACCAGTGGATTATTTCTGTATTGTATGTTGAATGATAATTTAATAGTATTACTAGCACTTGTGCATGAATGTGCTTACTTTTTTGGTGACAATTGACTTTTCTGTGAACTACACTGCTTTACTACCTTTTAGTAAATTATACGTTAAGTGTTGTAAACACTAGCTTTATTATCATTCTTTTTAAGAACCGATTCATTCGTCTGTGTCAGTTTGGATCCACCATAAGAATTGACTAAAACTTCAATCGTAGTTCACAATCCTATACGAAAGAGATAATGCCATTACTCATTAAGGCTGTAGCCAAACTACATAATATGTTGGTAATACTATCATAAGTGGACAGATTGTTTGGGTGAGTTACGGTCTCTCGTGTTGGTAATATGGATATAGGATGATGCATAATTTCTATTTGTTGCATGCATCTGAACTGAAAGAGCAAAGAAATAATTGTTCTTTTCTTTTTTTTTTATCTTTGCAGTTCACGGTCGCTAAGGCGTCTCGTCAGCAGGGCCAGACCATGGATTACTTAACTCTCAAACCAGGCAACATGGATTATCTGTCTGGTGCCAAGCCAACGAATCTAGACTACTTCAGTGCTTATGCTAGCATGTTAGATCGTACGAGGATGTACTTTACGGGCCTTCCACATCAAAGTACAGTTGCTGTTCGGGGAGGTGCTAATGCATTTGAACAAGCTCGTGGTGAGCACTTGCAGTTGTTGGCGGCAGCAGCAGCAGGCCGAAACGAACGTGGTGAAATACCCCTTGATCTATCCATGAAGACCATTCGGCAGACACCAGATTCGACCAATGCAACAGACGACGATGTTATCGTCCTAGAGCACAAAAAAGCAGCCGCAGCTGCAGCAGCAGGAGCAAGAGCCCACGCTCTATCCAAACTTCATGCAGCCCGCATGGGTGAAGCGGCAGCCGCAGCCGCTGGTTTTTTACCACCAGGTAGCGCCACGTACCAGCATGTCAGCAAGAAGAACTCTACAGGTGGTTGTAATCAACATAATGGTGGCATGACAATGCTTTCTAGTGCTGCGTATGCCAGTGCAGCGGCAGCGGCACAAAACAATGCAGATGCTGCAGCCGTAGCAGCTGCACTCATGCAACACCAGCATGCACTGGGCCTACTTTCAACACATACTCACCATGGAGTTTCTGGTTGTGGACCAGATGGCAGTATATGCGTGGACTTTCCCCGTTGTCGTAGTGATCTCGTGCCAACATCTCTAGGCATGCATCCCATGCATGTCGCTGCAGCTCGAGCCCAGAGTTTGCAAGCTATGGCAGCACAACTTGGTGGACTTCATGCCCTTGGAGCAACATCCACCACCTCCACCAGCGTTTCAGTGACACAAACATCATCTGGAAACTACGAACGAAATTCTGTGCCTAAATTGATTCCTCTATGTCCAACTCAAGGTAGCACCCCAGCCACCACCACACATACTCAAGAACTTGGGTTATCTGAACTTCACCGTCTTGGCTTGGCAGCTGCTGCAGGAGCTTCCGGTTTTCTTCTACCCCCCTCGTGTACTGGAGCAGGCCTTGGATTGTCTTCTGGCCTCTCTAAACAGTTAAATAGTGCCGAGCGAGGTTTTCCACTGAGCACCCATCACCCTGCTTATGCCAAAGATGGTCAGTGTCCATGCTGTCCACCAACAGGACTCCCTGTGCCTTGTGCTTGCTGCGTTCCAAAACAATCTTCACGTGCTGCTCCTTACAGCAACTTTCCTTCCGATACATGCTGCCCTCCTAAGGAAATGGCTGCATCTTTTTCTCCTCATGTGTTGAACAAGGATTCAACTAGTTCTGGACTGTACAATAGCTCGTACTCGTCATCATCCACCACCTCCAGTGTCAAAGACACAAGTGCCGGCGCCAAAGAAATATCAAACAAAACCACGAGTGGGTCTTCGTCTTCATCGTCATCAACCAAGGACAAACATCACCATCATCACCACCACCATCACCACCATCACAAAAAGGACACACACACTCCAAAATTGTCTGGTACGGCCACATCTGCTTCACTGACCAAAGAAACTGTTACAGTGTCTGCCCAAGGACCTGTTCCAATGGCCAGTATTCTCAAACCAGATATGATGAAATCAGCTTCAGCTTCCTCTACCCCGATTTCTTCACCTGGGTCTCCTGGAAGTGATAGCAACCACGGTTGTGCACGTACAGATGGCCGCGACAAGCGTTCTATGATGCAGCACCACAAGAGTACTGGAGGTTTAAATCACCCAGTGATGCCCACCATCTCTCCAATCACTACAGCTGCTCCAACTGCTCCTGTTGTCATCGTTTCAGGGTCAGCTACAACAGAGAACAAGAGCTCTTCATCCAGTCCATCTGCAACTCGAGTTTATGCGCCCCTTGCAAGCATTCCAATGTCTGCCGACAGGCTCATGACAAGTCCTTCTGTTAGTTTGGATGGCATAAAGACTGAGCCGCAACCTCCCGAGTTACATCCCCACCATACAGATGTTCCCACACCACACCAACTCTACATGTCTCAAAATGGAGCTTCAGGAATGAAGGGTGTTCTTACACCAGAACAGCAAATTGCCCTGTTCACAGGAAGTGACATTCACAAATTTGGCACGGAACTACCCCGCCTTCCAGCCGATATTCCTTTTAGTGAAGAATTTAGACGGCAAATAGCTGCATCAGAAAGTCGTTATGGTCATCCACATCACCTCTCCCCACATCTGCATCGTGATTCTACCTTGGTTTCTGGTGTTCCGTCTGCAGCTCCATCTGAAAGCCATTCTCCAGCAAAGGCAGAAGATGCTACATCAGCACCGACACGCAAGCATTCAACAGTACATACTGTTTGGCGCCCTGGCAATTGGGATGATGAACCTTCTCCTAAAGTAGCTGCCATTCCAGTAACAGTTAAGGATAAAGCAGTGCCTCCCCCATTGTCACCACGCAATGCAGCTGCTCTTCCAGAATCTAATGCTCGGGAACCAGAAGGCTTCCTGAAATATCAGCCTGTTCTTCCCCAATATGGTTTTAAGTCTCCTATGGATTTGCAAATGTCAACTGACCCACCGATGGGCACCCTTCCCGATGGTTTCATTTGTGGAGAACCACCGCATCTTCTCAGTGGTGCGATTCCTACCCCTTCAGATCCAGATCCAGTGGTGCCAAAATCATCATTTGTAGATAAACTTGTACAGAAATACCGTCGCCGATATTTGGAAACTCGTGCACTGCACCGATTGTTGTTGAATATAAAGCGACCCAAACCTCCTACTGGCAGTGGCTCTGACATGCCATTCATTGAGAAACAAGAAATTCGGCGAAGTAATAAAAGGCAGCAGGAAGAGGACAATAAAGTGTGCAAAAAACTAAGGATCAGCTACAATTCTGAAGTGCCACACATTACGGTAAGAAGATTCATTGTTTTTAAAGTATCTTACCCATGTTTTGTACCAACGGTTTACTTGCTTTACATGTTCTTTAAGACTGCACTTAAACATTACAGTGCTTACAGTAACAGTATAGACTGCAGAGATATATGCATAAATCACCATAGTGATAATGAAAAATAATAATTTCAATGAATGATAATTAAAAAATACTGCAATGGCAAACAGTGTAAATGGTATGCGATCTATATGAAGAAACCAATATTTCATGTTCTTGTGCTATGCCGTTCCAAGTGCTGTGTGTTCTTGTGTTATGCTGCTCTTAGGCCATGTTCTTCTGTGTTGTGCTGTTCTTGTTCCTGTGCTTTGTGGTGCTTTATATTGTTATACTTTGTGGCGATTTATGTTCTTGTGCTGTGCTGATGTGGATGCAAACCAATAGACAAGTCCATAATCAGATCACTGCCAAAGTGCTTTAATGTCAAAGTCCATCTGAGAAATAAGTATGGCTAAAAGGCAACAATGCAAAGTGGCTAAAGCTTAATACACATATATATAGATCACGATACTTTGGTTTTCTATGGTACAATTTTTGCTCTTTTTCCTATTTAGTATATACCATTATAGTGTTTTAAAATTTAATAGCAGTTGCTATTTCTTCGCAACTCGGAGGACATTTTTGCTGATAGTAGTTGATGCAGGAAATTCATAGGCCTTATCTCAATGTTGGAATTAATGGAATCTCCAACGCAAGGTTTCAAAACAAAATCCTAGATTATAACAAGGGTACACAATTCTTTTCTTTTGCTACCCCCACAGCAAACACATACAAACAAACTATTTCAATAATAATGTCATCAAAGCATCGGTTTGTGTATCGTGCCGTTTGCCATGAAGCAGCGTTTGTCATTTTTTTTCTGCATCATGCGTTAACTTCAATGTGGTTTAAACAAAACTTTGTAAAAAAATTGGGTATGTTCAGTAGCCGTTATTGATAAGTGCTAACAAAAGTCGAGCAAACTGTTTGAAATTTGCATGTTATGTGGAGGATATTTGTGAAAAAGCATGGTTTGAAATAGGCCTACTCGTTCCTTGGGTAAAAAAATAAATATTTATGTTCTTAGTGCTAACTGAATGTGGCTGTATAATAATTGAAAGCTAGTGGACACGGGTTGACATGTGCAGAGCAGATCTTAGACCTCTACAGTGGTGAAGAGCTGGGTTCCTAGGAAAACTGAATTTCTTATAATAAAAAAAAATATGGGAGGATGCTTTATCGGAATCGCTTATATTAAAACGGGCGCTTTAAAATAGACGTTTTGTACTTACATGAAGCTGCACTAAGTAAATATGGTATATGCCCCAGAGAGGAACCCAGTCTCTAATTGTGTTAACTCTTTATTGCACCTGACAGAAAAGGGATGCCCCTTCCCTTCTGAAATACTGTAATCGTATATTTATCTTAATTGCAAATGTCACAGTGGTAGTTCGTAGTTGTAATTTAGTATGAAAACAAACTACGTAGAGAAATATGATTTTAAACTCTAGTATGCAAACTGGTACAGATGAGCTTTTAATAGCTGTAACTGGAAAAACTATGTTGCCATCTTTCAGTCCTATAACATAAAAACGTATAGGTTTTAATTCAAAGTCGAAATTTTGCATAAAAACCTGTCAGTTCAGCACTAGACCCTATACAAATGGGCATTGCCCAGCCCCTATACTGCCCCATAACGGATAGTGCCTCCTTTCAAATTATCCTAATTACATTCATTTAGCTTGATTTGGTACGTTGTTAATTAGCAGTTTAAAATTGAAATTTTGCTTTAAAACTACCTTTAAAGACAGTGCCAGGCCCTATACTGCCATACCAGATGGCCTTTAGCAATAGGAAAAGCAACAATTCTTGCTGAAAGATAAATTCGTGCTGTTGTTGTCGTGCTGCGTGTTTACGTATTGTGTTCGTTGTTTAAGCAAGATGTGTTGTTCATTGTATATTACTGAAGCACTGAGGCTGATAAGCTCCAGTAAGATTAAAAGAAA
The DNA here is from genome assembly GCA_023313725.1 of Lithobius niger. Lineage (NCBI taxonomy): Eukaryota > Metazoa > Arthropoda > Chilopoda > Lithobiomorpha > Lithobiidae > Lithobius > Lithobius niger. The sequence goes on from JAHWFP010170158.1 coordinate 22,503, forward strand.
TAAAATAAAAGAAATAAACGCTATTTGGGTGCGTGCTCCCTACTGAAAAGCAAAACAACAACAACAATAAAATGCTCTTTGCCGTGCTCCCTACTAAAAATCAGACCGACAACAATAATAAAATGACGTAACTGTGACTTAAATGCTGTTGAGATTGATTGGTAACTTTGAATTTACGCCTCCCCTAACCGCCAAGCCAGCACAAAAGGCACGTTCCACGATTCAACTATTGCTCCCTGCAAAATTTCAGCTTAATGCACCGCATGGAAGAATTATTTTCGTGAGATTAGCTAGTCACTGTTCACTGGCAAATATTTACGTTATTCACCCTTTTTTTCAACATTGGTGACGTTTATGTTGCCAGGTCACCAAAGTCACCCGATCAAATGAAGTTTGAACCTTTTCAAGCAATTGTTATTTTTCCCCAGTTTCCTGAAAACAGAACAAACTGCCTTAGCTGTAAAAGACACAGGTTTCAAGCGATCGCCATGCTTATATGTATTTATCTGGATAGGACGGATATTAATATTTTCGCTGAATGTTGGCGGGCGACACACTGTCTGGATACAAAAATTATTATCTAACGGTTAAAATTCTTGGGTTAAAAACTCCCCACGTCCGTAAACAGTTAACGTCGAATCGGGACGGGACGGCATGGTTTGGCCATGAAAGGCTGTGATGTTGCATTGTTGCGCTGTCAAAAACAGTTCAAGTCGACGTGAAAGACATAACATGTGTTTAAAATATAAAAAAAAAAAGAAGGAAATTGCGATTTTACTAATCTCATCTAACAGCTCAGTGATTGATTACACCAAAACCGTGCGTGTCTTTTCTTGTAGCAGTGCAGCATCCGCTTACGTCATTATCACTAGACAACCAAACGAAAGTCTCCTGGTGGTGGATTAGTTTCTAGAGCGCTACCAACTAGGTAGAAAAAAAAATGGCCGCAGCCATCACCGTACAATGGCCGTAACCGTTCAACTCGTTGTAAAAACGTTATCGTGAAGGTTTTATTGGCAATCGAAATGAGTAAATCGAATTTTATGGCTTTGCAGCAATTAGTTCAACTACCGGCAACTAAATTGTAAGGAAAAGAAGCAGTCTTATAGCTAACTGCCAACCGAACTCTTCCTGCTATAAGTGACATCACACGTCAGTAGTTTTAGAACGTACTCTGTGGATGTGTCGATGAGCAACATGACGCCAGTGTCACGAAAGAAGCGTTTTAAGAATACACGCTCACCATGATACTGCAATATGATCACCATGTGAACTGCGTTGGCAAGCAGTGAGCACTTTTATAAACTCACCGAAGAACTCAGCACTGAAGCCCCACATCATTAAAGTAGTTCATAAACGTTCGGTGAATTTTCTGACACCTCAGCGTTACGTCACTGCTAAAGGATCGTACTCATCGACTGCAGGAGACGGTTTTTACGCTGAATCCATCTCCATTGTTCTTTGCTAGGGTTATGTACACAAACGTAATTAACTCTTGTTGGAGATATTCGTCACGCAGTGTCCCTATTAAGCGAAAAGACGGTAACATGTCACTCGACCATAAGTAATAAACGCATATTGGCCTGTATTTAGCGTAAATACAGAGCTGTTGTGACCACGATGAGCTTTCTGTTGAGCTGAGGAAAGTGTTCTATGTTTGAAAGACGTGCGCGAGGAGGGCAAACAACCAGGCCACCCACGCTCTCAACCAAAGCTCTCAACATAGCCGCGTGGTTGAACTTTATTTTCGAAATAGCCCACTGGAGGGCAGCATCAGCCGCTGTGTTTCACGATCGGCAACGACTGCCTTCGCGTGTTGGAAAATCATTGCGTGTTTCGTTTAGGCGTAGTCGCCCGCCGTAATATCGGCGCGATTAGCGTTGGAGATCTTTATCACTCGACGTATGGCACGTTTTAGGGTCCGTAGTTCCCACGTAATTGTACTAAATTTGCGCCGTTTTTTTCTTCTGGTTTCTCTCTTGCATTTAAACAACAATACAACACGCCGTAACGACAGCTGATGATAGGCAGGCAAGCCATGGTTGTACGTTCATTTTTTATGTATAAAAATTTGATGTTAAGCTAGTGTAACGTGTCTATCACAGATGGAGTTTTAATGCTTTCTTTGTTTGATCATCCAGATTCCTCCTAATCCGGAAAATGCTGTTCAGACTCCCGAAGCCAATAATAACAACAACGCCGCCGATGGTAAGTAGAGCTTTATTTTCGTTGTGTGATTTAAATGGTTTTTTTTGCTACCTACATCTCGTGTGTTTTCCTTTCTTTCTTTTCTTTTTTTTTTACGGTTTGTTTTCCTAGTTGTCATCAACGTGCGTGAAAGGTTGTGAGGCAAGACTGACAAGAGTCGGTAAAAATTTTTACCTTACCACCCCGGTTTTGCCAAAACCCATAAAGGCAAAAACCAAACGATAACCCCTGTTGGTAAAACCTGAAGCGGGTGTCACTGCCAAACGAAATTTTATATTAACCCAAACTAAAAATAACTAATAAAAGCCAATATGACTGATTTCCTGAGGTCAGTCAAATATTTTTAAATCCGAAAAGAAATTTCGCGAGGTAGAAAGGTTGTGGCATGATGTAACAAAAAAAAAAATACATCTGAGTAAATTTTATGGTTTTTGCTGTTATTTGGCGTTTATGCTTTATCCAGTCTCGCTCATTTATAATTTGGCATTTTCTTACAAAATTAGTAAATTATTGAGAACTCGAATAAGCAGTTTTTTAGCATATACCCTAGGCCTATGAAAAAATGTTATCTTTGAAACTTCAATGGAAAATAGTTTTTCCAGATTGTGTTAGGAACCAAAATTAAAATGTCTTTAGAATCCTGCTGTGTTTTCGTCTTTAATAATTTTACTAAAGTTGAAATCGCCATAAGTACTCCATAAAAACAAATACTATGTTTCTGTAATATAAGAATCTTGGCTGAAAGGTACCCCTACTTATGAGTTTGCCATGTTTACCTCAAGATGGTGAAAGTTCTTTTCTTCAAAATGCTTGTCTAAATAAATTTGTTTTTTTACTTGTCAAAAGTAATTTTTTTGTAATATTTTCAACTTTGGTAACATGCCTCTGAACTTTACTTCGATATTATTATAGCGTGTAATAATCACAAAAGGTACATAATTGAACAACATGCAGTTTTTCCCTCAAATTTCACTCATAATTTTCATCAAGGTATGTGATGAAAATTACTTACAGTACCTTATTTTTAGTTCAGTTTTTCCACGATATCACACTTTTATTGAAACTTAATTGTGTATCTTGTAGGAACTTACAATTCAGGTTTTCTCCATGCTTGTTTATTGTTAAGGAATTGGTAACAAGGTGACATGTTTTAGTTTTGTACACCTTCACCTCTTTTTCATTCCTCTCATTTTAAACTTCTTAAGAAACTTTTAACATTTTTTACATGATAGGGTGTTCGTGTAATTGTATAATTTCGTTCATTAATTTTTAAGAATTTGGTGATAAATTTTAATTTTTGTTTAATAATTGGGAGGTTTTGTTATCAAACAGAATTTTGATTAGCTTATTTTGCTTCTTAAATCTACTAGCTCAAACTAGTTAGCTCAAACTAGCTAGCTCAAAAAATTGGAATTGTAGAGCATTCACAAATTTATTTGTTATGGGCTAGCTAAGATTCAGGGTTAAAATGCACTTTTATTTTCTGCCCAATAACTATATACAATCAACTGTCACATTATCCAGCTTAAAACCTTTTAAAGGGGTGGTTAGAATCGATGAAATGTGCTCACATTGTCAATGCTCTTTACCAGTGGTGAAAATTAAGAGTAATGTAAATGGTTCTTAATCATTGACTGATGTTAATTTGTGTACAAACATTTTTTTTAGTATAACATCAGTTGGACTAAGCTATCGTTCCCAAATGGCTTCAAAGCTTTGGACAATTAGTACTAAAACTTAAATAACCGAATAGTAATAATAATTTTGGAAGCTTTGCTTTCAAGAGTAAATTGCAATTAATATTATTGTTTTAATTATTTTTTAGGCAGAACAGGTACTAAAATCAAGTCGTTCCTTAAACGTCGCCATGATCGTATTCAGAAGATCATCATCCGAATGCGAGCCAACAACACGGGGCAAGTGCAGACAGTTCCCGATGATAGCGACAACGGCACTAACTTAAAAACCCAGCGCTGCCAACCACTGTTACAGTCACAGAAGGATCTCAATATAGTGGGTGACAAGGACGAAAAAGAAGACTACGAAAGCAGAGCCATTCTGGATAGCACTGAAAAACTCATTGTGCGACTTTACTATGGAAGACGTCGTTTTGGACTGAGTCACCATCGAAGACGTTTTCGCTCTGGCTTTGACTATGGCCGTCCCAAACGGAAGTCTTCAAAGAAGTTCTATGAAGCACATGCCAAGTCTGTGGAGGTACGGGAGGAAAGCAAAATCAAGGCTGACTACCAGACCAATGACCAAGAAACTGAGATGATGACTGCTGACGCAGAACAAAATGCTGCTGTAAGTATTTTTAGGTTTGCCAGTTGTTGATATTTACGCGCTGTCCGCTTCATTACGAAAGCTTTTGAAAGGATATGTATGACACAGATTTGTAGGAGTAGTTTACTTTAGTGAATATAGTAATATTGAAGCTTCACCTTAAGCAAGTGTCTCCCAAGTTGAATGCAGCTTTTAATTTCCAAAAGAAAGGGACTCCGAAATACTGCAGCTCACACAAGCATTATTTATTTGTTCGTTGCATTCATTCTGGTGCGTAGAAATAGCTCGCTGGAGGTTATACTGTATCTAATACTCAAGTCTGAATAAAGGTCTGTGGCATCACACTCCCATTTTTTACTAACACCTGCCCATATAGGAGAAAAAATTGTTATCCCTGTAAAAGGGACAAGGTTGCATTCTCTGTAACTTAGGGGTGACGTGTGCCGTCTTCCCTGTATGCATTTGCTAGCACCAGTCTATTTTTAAATGACTTTGCCTGTCAACCTTTCTTATACTTTAAACGCTTTTTTTTTACCATACGCAAACATCTTCATTGGACTTAACAGTAGTGCAGCTATGATAGTTGTGGAAATAGCAGTTTTATTCGAGTAATTTCCTAATAAATTTTCAATGTATATGATTGAAAATTTTTATTGTATTAGCTCAGATAAGAAAAACTTCCAAGCCGATACTAATGTCATTTTTTGTTTGTTTTGTAGAAACTTGTCTCTTCTCCAATATCCAAGACTTCAGGAGTTACCCCCGTCGATATTAAACGTCTTATGATCAACAAAACGTTGGGAGAAACCGTCCTTCACCGAGCTGCACGGCAAGGCTATACAGTAAGTTCTATGTGTGGATGTATTTATTTAGTTTCATGTTGCCGCTAGTTTCTGTTTTGCTAACTCCTTTTGCAAACAAACTTTGTGAATACTGGAGTAACTTTTTCAAAGCCTTAACGTAATGTTTCTAAAGGTTTATCGTATACACAATAGCACGGGGGGAAATACATTGATCCTAGTTAAGAGTTACAGATTTTAATTTTTCTTTTAAAGTTTTTATTGGTTTTAAGTTTTTGTTAATTGTGTCAACATTTTAAATTTGAAATTAATTTTGTGCTGCTTTGCCACTTGCAGGAGGTTGTTCTGTATTGCTTGGATACAAAATACGTGGATGTTGATTCGAAGGACAATGCTGGCTACACCCCATTGCATGAGTGTTGTGCACGTGGCCATCTGCAGATTGCACGATATCTCTTGCAGTACGGAGCCGACGTTAACGTCAGTGCAGCTGGAGGCATCAGGTACGATTATGTTTTTAACTGTCTTACATCGGCAAATTTATTTAAATTAACAGCAATTTCGTAGCTAGGTTCATTATTTTCTTATTTCTAAGTACCTAAATGTACGTATAAATTTCAAGAATGACATGCACATGCATCCAACACTCTTGAGAATTGTGATAACTGTGTTAAGTGCTCAAAATGCCATTGAAGTTCTAGGGAATGGTTGACCTTAACGCTCTTTTTAAGGTCGTCCAACTTTTTAAATAGGTGTCGTAGGGTATTGGGAGTAAATTGGAAACCTGCACAAAATAAAAAAACATTATATCGACTCCAAAATAAAATGAATTTCGGATGGTGTGTACGACAGGTACGGCCTTAGCTAGTTGTTGGGGTTTCCTTGGCCTTGCCGTGGTTATACCTTGCTATGTGATGGAGTAGGGGGAAAACATGTATGGGATTCATCTATTTCAAGTTACAGGTTTCAAGCCAAGGCCCTTGAGGCGTAAAAATCCTCTGACTACTCAACATTGCTGCCTGTTTCTAAGGAAGTGAAGTTTAGTGCTTCATGTGGTCAAAATGTAGTACACAAAAAGTGTGGGTAAAATTATAATGCAAGCTTAAAAAGTAAATTTAACCATTGAAACAAATCTCCCACTGGAGTAAAACTTAAGCCCGTGGCAAAAACAAAAGATGTTGAATCAAAAGTCCTAAAATATAGACATCACCCTCGTGCATAAAATTCCGTCTTTAAAATTGTATGTATCTCTGGTGTAAATTCATGGTAAAAATGAGTAAAAAGATTATTCTTGCTTAACTTACCGTACCTCTGGTATGATGCTGGCACATTTATTTTGACGTAGATAATGACCAAGTTGAGGTTGTGCGGGAGCTTCTTTTACGGTGCTGAACCTTCATTGGCTACGTATTCTGGCCTCACATCATTGAAAATTGCCCACTCTAAACCAGTGTTGGAACTCATAAAAAGCGTGTAGCTTACGAAAAATTTTAACTAAGGGTTTTTTGCAAATATCGCCTGAGGATGATTTCGTCGTAAGTGGTCATTCGCTCATCAAGTTTTAAATTCTCATCAAGATGCTGCTCAAAAATGAGGGGAAATAATTGAGCGGTGTGATAACCTTCACTCGTATCTGGGTGAGAAGCGTTTAAAATCATTTTTACTATAAAATTATGTCGTACATTACATTTCTTAGGCAAATGTGCGGACCCCACAACAAAGTTTCACTTGTGTTGAATATGTACAAAAAATATATTGTTTTAACTTGTCGCACACATCAGAGAACGCTGAAACTAGAAGAGCAGTTTTGGTTAGTCGGTTACCTAAACACACATGTTTTAATAATTACCCTTTCTGTTATCGTAGGCCCATTCATGATGCCGTAGAGAATGACCATGTTGAGATTGTGCGGCTTCTTCTCTCTTACGGTGCTGAACCTTTACTGGCTACCTATTCTGGCCTAACACCGCTGAAAATTGCCCACTCCAAACCAATGTTGGAACTCTTAAAAGGTAAGTAGCTACCCCCCAAAAAATAAAGTTTTGTTGCAAATCTTGCACAGTCACTTTGTGAAGTATGGTCTATACAGTCAAACTGTTAAACGAACCTCTAGTAAACTAAAGTACCGTGCAGCATTCTACTTGTTTGTTGAAATCTTTTGAAATAGTGAACCTCTATTACCAAAGTCATTACAAGAACTTTTTAAGAATTGTTTGTAGTTCATTGCTTCACATTTGATTGTTCTATATCGGATCAAATTAATTAATGCATCAGAACGACCGTAATATTTCAATTAATAACTGTCTGAATGCCATCTCAAAAAATTGTCAAAATTGATTAAGCAAAACATAATCTAGTAGTGTATGTGAATTGCCATCCGAGTTTCTTTTTTGCTCCGAAGGAGGAACTCTTAAAGAGATTTGAATGTATGTTGAGATGGCACTATACTGTATGATTGTATAGTATAACGGGCAGTTCCAATGAAGACAACAAAGTGAGAGTAAGTAACAAGTAATTTATGTTGAATTGTGAACTTGTTGGTACAGAAGAATATCAACACGAACCTGTGGTCAGTGTTCCTCCATCCCACACCCCCACCCCCATGAAAAAGAAACGTTCCTAAATTTGTTCCTAAATGTTTTTTCATAAACTTTCGCGAAAAAATTTCCTAACATTTTTTCCTGAAATGTAGGGGGAAAAAAACTACATATTTGGAGAAAACTATTTTTGTAGAACTCTTGCACTATCCACAGCCTATACTGACTAAAATTTCAAAACACAGCTTAAAAAGAATTCTCTGTTTATGTACCCCTAATAAATACTGGTGTGCTGTCCCTCTTGTGCTACCAATAGGGTTACCATCACCAATCAGTTCCCTATTGCACTACCCCTTTTTGGTAGATTTGGGCCGGTGCGTCGGACGAACATCTAACTGGAAAATCGTCTAATGGGATAATTGTCTAAAATCTGCCTAAATAAAAAATCTGGAAAAGCATCTAAACGGAATATCGTATAATGGATAATTGTATAATGGATAAACGTCTAACTTGATTAACGTCTAACTGCGGTATCTGATGTTATATGTATAGCCGCAGCGAGCGCGGCAGCGCGAGCGAGGCAGGGATATTAGACGATTTTCCATTATACGAATTTCCTGTTATATGGTATTCCATTATACTGTTTTCCAATTATGCGATTTTCCAGTTAGACGATTATCCCGCCCCCCATTTGGGCCCAGGGCTTGAATCCCTTAATCCTGAAAACTCCTTAATCTAGCTCTGGGTGTTGGTGATGGCCCATGCCCCTGACCTGGGGTACTTGACTCACTTGACCCTCCCTCTGGTGACCCTGCCTTTTGGTTGATACATTGTTGGCTTTCAGTATTTTGACATAACACCCTTCATACTTAAGTTACCCTTTAGTAATATTTTAATGTTCATTTTTTATTGATGTTTCAGGCTTTTTGGCCGATGTCACTGGGGAGTATCCAGAACCTGTTTTACCATGGCAATTCAATGGATCTGTTCATTTCTTTGGTAAGCAAAGAGATCAATCTCTAAGTGTTTTTTTTTTATTAATGCTGCTTTATTTTGATTTCTGACCGAAGTTATAAACGAGGGTAGACCTTGTACTTTGTAGTTTAAAACAAATATTTTGATACATTTCTTTATTCAGATCTCCCCAACTCAGGGTTTGATATCTTTGATGATCTTCCGTCAGACGTAGAGGAAATTGAAGGAGAAAATGAAATTTCCTTTGAAATCAGTGATCGTCCGCACATCCAAACCTACATAGTTAACAGTGGCTCTTCCAAAAATTCTGAGTAAGTATTGTACGGCACCTATATTTCTAATAATTTAAACAGTGTTGAACAACTGTGTACCCTTATATTGTTTTCTAGAATCATTGGTTTATGTTGAGGGGTCGGGTGAAGGGGAAAAAATGCATTGGAATATTCACAACAAAAATATCCGAATATTCAAATATTCGTTCAAAAACAATAATTTTTACTGATTTGGCCCACCTTTTCCCCCCTCAAACAAAAAATCTTTATTCATTAAATACTAAAGTTTAATTTTGTCTTAATAGACATATGCAACTCTCGAAAACAATGATCAATCATTAATGAAAAGAATCTATCATTAATAACCAAAAGAATAAATTAACCTCTTTCACCCTCCCTCCTCCAAGCATGCAATCCAAAAATGCATGAACCATTCCCAATTTAGCACAGTTGGGGGAGGATGGGGGAAGGTCTGAAGGGTAAAAGGAAATGTTGGTACTCGAGAAGCCCACAGGAAAATGAGGTTAAACTCGGAAATAAAAATATGCACACACATCAACAAAGTTCATATTTGTTTAATGGTGAATATTCGAATAGGATATATGAGGCGAAAATATGTGTCGGGAAAACGAATCACGTTATTGCTAATTTATTCAGCAAGGTTTTGTTTCTTTCTTATCAGTTCAGTGTTGGAATCTTAGACCTAATGAACAGTGGCTTTAATGATAGCTGTGGTTTTTTTTTTTAATTTATGGTAAACAATGAGTATTGATAATATTTGGTGTGTTTATTTGCCGTTGTTGTGGGATTGACAATGGGAGTTGGGACAATGTATTGCTCTGTTGGTCAGTGTACTATACTTCTTCTTGGTGTTTGTTTTTTGGGGTTGATGAGTAATATTTAGCCAGAGAACGTACAACATGTTTGTACGGGGCTTTGGAATTTTGTTGTAGGACTGACCTCTTATGTTGAGATGCAGTCCTGTATTATAATCTGTGAGCAAACTAATGGACTATGCTGTGATACTTTAGATGATCTGAAATGTAATGCCGTGACGTACAAACAGAAATAAACATGTGTAGAAAATATAGTTTGCACAAATAATATAGTAGAACAGGATCTGATTGCTGAACAAGCCTTAACCAAAAATTACAACTATCTATGAGATTGGTAGGAGATTGGCATGTAAGCGTAAGAAACTTAAAAATAAACAAAATTTCCAACTATGTTAAATGTCTTGTTTCACACAATTCTTTTGGCTCATCGAGAATAGAACCAGCTATGCTAACAACTAAAGGAGAACTAGACATTACTTTAGTAGTTAAAAAATTGTGTTTTGATAGCAGGGGTACAGTGAAAGGAATTTAAATATTGTTGCAAAATATAGTGTCTAAGTTATTAGATGATGTAGTTATTCCTAGTAGTGGGTGGGTAAAGACTTTTGCTTTTGGGTGTTCTTTGCAGGATGTGTCTAGATAACAGATGGGACTCTTATGACAGGTCAAAAGGTAAATTTGAGCAAAAGGAAGAATTTGACCAAAAAATAAGGGTGTATTAATTTACATAATGAAGAAGATTATGTTTTGAGGAATGGTGGGATTGTTTGGACAAAATCTCATACTCAGGAGGGATAAGAACTAGTGTTAATAATTACTTCTATTTGTCTTTTGCATTCCTGTTACTATGTTAAATACTAGCTTTATGCCCATATTATGCACGGGTGTGGTCATAAATCCGTGATATTTTCGTAATGTGTATCTTATGGGTTCTGGTTACAGTACGTCTTTATAGACTATATTTTGCATAAATCTATTGTCTTTTCCATTTAACAATTGCATTTGTTTGTCAGTGGTAAATATTTGTACGTGAACATTTTTTTGGGAAGCCAAGTGGTTTGGCTCGGTCATTAAAGTGTTGGTTTATTGAGTTGATCAAGACATGACGCCAAGTGTCTGCATGGTTTGGCACAGTCATTAACGTATTGGTGTGTTGACGTTCAGTTTTGGTTCTATATTGCAGTTTCCAGGGTGTTTTTAAAAATTCCAAATATGGTTGAATCATCATATATACATTTAAAGTTATCCCATCAGTAAAGTGTTGTTGTTGAATGACTTGTATATATTTTATTCTTTGTATATTTCTCATGAATTGCTGTGGTTGACAGTGCGATCAAGAGATAGCACTACGATTGAGTTAGCGCTGATTGGCGTGTTGACGTTAAGTTTCGGTTCTGCGTTGCAGTTTCCAATGTGTTTTTCAAAGCAAACCAAAGCTTTAAAAATTACAAATATGGTTGAATCTTCATATTTACATAAATACATAAATATTTATTTAACTCTTGGCTTTCCATCTTTAATCTTTATTTCACGTTTTAAGTGTTCCATTCATTTCAGTTGGAGTGTGGCGCGGCAAATAAGCGTCCCTCCAGTGGTGAATGGATAGTGTATGTTTATATGTATATAGGCACATGTTAAATGCTGCCTATGGACGTTTCCTTTAAAAAAAAAAGGCCGTGGCAGTATGGCTCAGCGGTAGGACTCGGCCTTTGGTTTCAAAGGTCGTGGGTTCGATTCCTCGCTCAGGCACTCTGACACGAGTCCAAAAGGCAACGTAAATAGGTTTGCATTTGTATTTATTCAACTCTTGCTCAGTCTTTGACATTCCGCCTTTAATTCATATATACATGTAAAGCTATCCCATCAGTAAGGTTTTGTTGTTGAATGACGTGCATATTTGTTTTTGTATATTTGCTCATGAATTGCTGTGGTTGACAGTGCGATTAAGAGAGAGCGCTACGATTCAGTTATCGTAGATCCCTGCAGCTGCTGGTACGGGCGTCCTTTCGTGTCGTCCATCTAACCTGACAACCTCATTTTAATAATAAAGATGTTTTTGGTGATGTTATATATCAGATTTAATTTCTCGGTGATCGTTATGTTTTTTTTTTCTTGCATAAATATTAACTATTTTTGTATTAAGTGACGTTTTAATATGACATATAAAAGTCAAGGTGTGTCGGTCGAAAACCACAATCTCACTATCACCATCTGTTATTTTTAATTAATGTTTCTAAGATTTGGGGGATGGATAGAATAACTTTTGAATCGGGAGGGGTGTGACTCAAAAGTGTGCGTTGGAGAAATGAATCACTTTATTATTCATTTATTTGGTGAGGTCTTTTATTTATTTATTATAAGCTCAGTGTGTGGAACCTGGAACTAACGATGAACGGATATAATGATAGCTGTGGTTTTTTAAGGGAATTTTTGGTAAACAATGAGTATTGATAATATTTGGTGTTTATTTGCCTTTGGTGCGGGATCGACAATGGGAGTGCGACAATGTATTGTTCTATTGGTTAGTGTGCTATACTTCTTCTTGATGTTGTTTGTTTTTTGGGTTGAAGAGTAGAGTTTAGCCAGAGAAAGTACGACATGTTTGTACCGGACTTTGGAATTTCATCGTAGGACTGACCTCTTATGTTAAAATGCAGCCCTGTATTATGATGTGTGAGTAGAACCAATGGACTATGCTGTGATACTTCAGCTGATCTGAAAGGTAATGCCGTATCGTCTCATATTTGTGTAGATATTAGACTTTCTTGAAGTAATTGAGAATTGACTCCTGTTCCTTCGTGAGGTACAAACTGAAATGAACTTGTGTAGAAAACATAAAGAACCTTTCCGTTCTAATCTTGTCGTGATATTTGTCTACAAATAAAGTACAGTGACGTGTAAAGTAAACCCCACGTCTATAAACCTGTTTCACGTATATTAGTAATTCATGACAAAGAGTCGATTGGTGTGAAGGGGCCTCACCCCCTAAAAGAAAGTTACTCCATCGTTCTTTTTTGGCGTTAATATATCCTATTCGAATATGCTCTTAATGAATATCGAATATTCGTCCAACTCCTAGTTATGTTACTGTACAAAGCACTACTTGACTTTAGGTGTTATGTGCATTTTCCATGGCTGAATTTTGTTTCTGGTGTGATGCATATCAAATTTAGCTATGCATGGTGGATGTTTCCTTGAGTAGTAGCCAGTGTTAAATTTTTAAGCAGAAAAAATTCACTTTTTACTTAATGTTCACTCTCTCAATGACAAAAATTATACTCAAATTCAAAGGTAGAATACTTCACTAGTATTTTGCAAATTTTCGATAGGCAGTCGACTTTCTGGTGTAATTGAACTGTCCTGTACATCAGACACAAAAAAATGTTTTTTCTTCCGATCTACATGGATTCGTCTGCTACTCTTTTCAGTAATGCCATTCGAAGGTGTTGGACTGTGTTGCCTCATGTATTCCCTTGCTGTTCACGTTGGTTTTGTTGTACTTGACATTTATGCATTAGGCGGTCGCTCAGCTCACCACTCATTATGAATTTAATTGTTGAGTTTGCTGGTCCCTGGATATTCATGAATGTTTCACCAGCATCAAGCTCATGTTAAATTGCTAGAGATCCTAGCCTTCTTAAGTGTCGATCACTTCTCGAATTGGACCCAAAGAGTGTCTCTGTATTCTTCTATGACATCTTGTGATTCGTTGCCATGCTGTGACCGACGCGACCAGCTTGGATAGCAAGGTAATACAGGAGGAAACACGGTCCAATGCGTTCAACTGACGTTACCGTAGCAGACTAATCCATGTAGATCAGAAAGAAAAAAAAACATATTTGTGCCTGACGAAGATAGGAGGTTATTTCAACTACGACAGATTTTTTTATTAAAGATTTTTCATTATCGTATTGTAATTTTCGTTATCGGACTGAACACCCGTTAACAGAAATACATAGTCAATAAGGAAAATTAAATGACAAGAATAAAAAAAATGTGTTTCATTTTCGACAAAACAGTTTTGATTATTGTCAAGTAATCATAATTGCACATCATGGAAATTCCGATAATAAAAAATAAATTTATTGAAACATCATGTCAAAGGGGAACAAAATAATATCAAATCACATGAAATTTATTTTCCGTTAACAAAAATTGAATATCAGTTAACGGAAATTCAACTATTGTTAACAAAAAATTGTTTTCCATTATTGAAAACTAGTGTTTTTTTATTATTGAAACTAGTATTTTACATAATCAAAACTAGTATTTTCATTATCGAAACTAGTATTTTTCATTATCGAACCTTGATCTGCTGTTCGTGGTAAAACAATTCCATTAACTCGCAACACACTTGTTATTCTCCACATTCCTTTAAAACAGATTTATTTTTTGTTAACGAGAATTCGGTTTACTACCTCTAGGAATTTGAATTTTTACGAATTCGACGACAGATAATGAAAATTAAATTCCAATAATGAAAAATGTTTTCTGTGAACCGAAAACATTTTCATTATCGGAATTTAATTTTCATTATCGACCATGTGTTTCCGTTAATGGATATTCAGGCCGATATGGAAAATTAAAATGTGATAATGAAAAACGTTTAAAAGTGCAAATTTGCAAAATACTTGTGGAGTATTTTGCCTTTTGAGTTTGAGTGTGATTTTTGTTGTTGTAAATTTGTAAGTTATTAGTAAAGAATAAATCACCTTATCTAGCAATTAAATCGGTTCTCTTAGAAGTCTACATTCCTGTAAACTAATTAGCAATGTTTTTTTCTTTTTTACCTTTAGACCAGAAACGTACTGCCTTTTTGAAGAAGTGTTGGACCAAGTTGGGCAGAGCCGAGAACGCTTTCTGCAGAGTCAAATGAGTGCCCATGTTGTGTCACTGCCACGAGTGGAATTCAATCAGTGCCTCGAGAATAGTCAAATGATTGGGGATAATGCTTCATCTCGACCGCATCACTCTAGAGACAAAGGGTTGTGTAGTGAGAAAGGATCAGTGGAGCTGGTCAGATTGGATGATGCCATTCGTAAAGCACTGGGAGTTGAAACTGTGGTGATCTCTGCACAGGAATAGTGCAAACGTAAACATACCTATGAGTGCAAGGAGTAGGTTGACTGGTAAAAGTGTCTTGGTGACAAACCAAATGCGCATGAAACTTAAGAACGCTGATTATCAAGACAATTATTCAGACACCAAATCTTTAATTTGTGTGGACATGATCATCAGCCACGTCTTCAGCATCGTTGCCTGCCTGACTCTGATCACCATAAACTAATTGTTGCTAATTTCTGTGTCTTAAATATCAACAGTTCAAGCCTTATGTGTTTGTGTGTATGAGTGTATGTAGGAGTGACGCTATCTGCACCTAGACTATCTGCTATCAGTTCCCGCTGCATGGTGTGTTGGGAATTGGGCACGTATCAATAGCTAAGAACAGTGCTCTTAATGTTAAAAAGAAAAAAAAAACTAAAAAATATCAACCAGAAAGTGACTTGAAACACCAATTATGATATCAAAAACAGAGAATATTATTATTATGATTGTGGAAATATGTTGTAGGCCCATATGTGTTTTAAGAAGTAGTCCTATCCTCAATTTTGAATCCTCACTTTAGAGGAAAATGTAGTTAACTTCCTGCATTGATGTAAATTACCTGCCTAAAACCAATGAGGTCAAGAGTAGCTGAGGTTAATATTTTTGCCATCACCGTGTGTAAATAGTTTGTGTATTGAAACCAGCTAAAGGACCAAAACTCATTAATCGAAGTCTAAATCTGTAAATACTTGCCTATTGCGTGTTCAGCTGATGTGTTTGCGATAATCATATAGTGCTTCATTTATATGTACAATAAATAGTATAGCTTGAGTGATGGCTACATAGGGCATTTTGCAAAACGACGATAGAGATATTGCTTAAATGGCCTTGAAAATAAGATTTCTTGTTTCTTGCTGCTTTTTGGTATTTAGTAGGTGTTGGCAGCAATCTGTCTTGCTTAAAATGTTATTTTTTCCATGTGCAATGAACATACGGTTTAGTTAATTTTCTGTAGGAATTTTAAGGGTCAAACTTAGAAAAACTTTTCACACTAGTTGTGAATTGTGCTTTATTATAGTTTGCCCATTGTGAGCGCTGGAATCGCTGCCAGTGACGTTTCAGTCATTAGTTTAGATACGTTTTACTTTACAGCTGTCTTCTGCAGTAGGCTAGGTGTTAGTCAAAGCTGTATGGGTACATTTTTGTTAGTTCTTTTTTTTTTTTAGGTATTATGCTCTGCGTTATAGCATTCAACAGTTACTGCAGAATTCGTTGATTTGGTGACATCAACTGCTTTGTAAATAGAATAAAATAAAACGTGCACTTTGAAAAATATTGTGGTCTTCCTTATTTTTCAGCACAGGGTTTACTTGATTGAAAAGACTCTCTCTGAACCAAGTCGCATTGGCCATCAGTAGTTTGTTCAGAAGTCTACCTAGGGCACCAAATTTAGTGAGCCTCAACGGTTAAATCTGAATAAAATTTTTACTTGAAAAATAAATGCACCAGTAACATACTACAGTTTTCTACTTAGTGACGTTTTCGTTTTCCTATTTTTTTTCAACAGCGATCGTTAAAAGAATTCTTTTCTGGACACTTAAAAAAATAACAATTTATTTTTTTATCTAAAAGGCCAACAATAAAAAAAAAAACTGGAAAGTCACCGAGGTACAAGACTTATCAAAACTTGTGGAGACAAGATGAGAGTGTGACTTTACAAGACAGAGAGAGTACAAATCATTGATTTCATGTGAATATTATTAAAATCGGGTCTCGATCTAATCCTATACCTCCAGCACCCATACTTGCTGTGGTCCTCCTGTCAACTGCATTTGGGGCATCAAAATCCTGTAGTATGTCGGGACCTTGTGGATTTTCAATGCAAAGTAAAAAAAAGTGTGTATGTTAGACTGAAGGTTGGAATGTTGGAAGGTTAAAAGAACAGTTGTGAAGCATGGCGCCATTTAACTTTCAACCTCATTTTCCACCCAAAACACAAGATTGTAATATCTGTGCTTTATCTTTGAGACTTAATGCCACCGCTACCACATAGCACACCACGTACCTCTCACATATAGCAACAGCATTTTATAAATGTTAAGAAAGAATCTGAAAGTGTTTCAATTTTTATACCATTCTTTGCCACTACCGTATTTCTTTGAATGTAATACGGTACTTTATTTCAAATTTATTCCAATAAAACAGCAGCATCGTCTTATACTTGGCATGCAAATCCGTAACCTGGTCAATTCTTGGCCGATTTTGGTGTTTGAATACGCCATTCGAATAGCTTTTCTGAGAGCTATGCAATGGTGCTTATTCTCAAGCCAGTTGCTTAAATAACTTTTGGATTATTTAGCAAAAACTAAATATGTATTGAAAATGGCCTGAGTAAGCAGTACAAAATCAAAGATGGTATTAAAATTTTGGGCTGTGAATACATTATCAAGTGAATTTACTAGTATACAGACTTATACATGTAATACCAAGCCTTATTAAAGCCTTGCTAAAGTCGCTCGTCTTATAATCGCAGCCATTTAGTACTTTGGAATATGCAAACCCAAACTCGTCTTATATCTGAGTTGTCTTAGATTCGGAGAAATATGGTAGTTGTTATTAAGCAGGTGTGTGAACCTCACATCTAACAGTTTTAATGAGGCCTGGCAAAGTCAAAAACTTGGACAGAGACGTAAAAAATCGGCAAGGATGATCTTTTTTTTTTTTTTAATACACACCATTTTATGTAACCAAATGATAATAAGTTTTCACGTAATAATTTCTCAACTGAAGGGAATGAAACTGCAGCGAGAAGATATATAGAAATGCTTATCATAGCGTCACCTTCACTGCAGTCCCCCTGGAACTACGATGGGTTTTTCCTTCTATATAACTTAATGCTTTAATTTATTGAGGTTGTTTTAGACCGGCGAAAAAATCTGGTTTGAGACGATTAAAATAGATTACTGAAACATGATAAACCAAACCAAAAATTAAGAAAATTGTAGAAATTTTGTGAACATGTTGTCCGAAACCATAAAAAAAATATGATGCGACACTTTTGGGTGATGGGGGAGTGGATGAGAAACTTCTTTTAATTTTGTTACAGGATAGAAGAAAACGAGGCAAACAGTAAAAATCATACACTAAAAATAACGTAGTACATTAAGCCCTTGATGCACTTATGTTTCGTTGGCGTGGCTTGAACCGGATTCGAACTGGCAACCCAGTCCATCCCCAGATTTCTGGAATAACGTTAGCCTTTACCGATACGCCACTCATTCACGGGAATAAATATGGCTCACTGAGTCATTAAGGTCACAGCAGTGACCAGGGCTCCATTCGACCAGAATGCTTGTGGCTGAATGGAGTTCTATTAACTGCCGTGACCGTAATAACGGGTTCAGTGAGTTGTTTTTATGCAGGTGAGAAGTGCACATATTAACACTGGCGATAGCCAGTGTTAGTAAGGGTCGACCCAGGACCTCTGTGTTAAACTCTCAACTTTGAGAGCTTATAACTCCGTCAAAAGTAAACATATTTAAACCAAATTTGGAATCTAGCCTTGACTAGTAAAGGCCTGTCTGCAGTCCAAAAATTGTGAAATTCGGTCCAGCCAAACCCGAGATGCAAACAAGGGCCAAATAGACAACTTCTTGTTCAGCTTCTTGTTGTTGTTCTGGGGATACTTTCGTCTGTCCTCTCTACAGGTCAAACCATTTGTCCTATAAAGCTGGTTCTTAGCTCATTTTACAGGTATTGCTCTGTAGATGTGCCCTTTTCATAAGGCCTTTTCTAATTGGTCAAGTGGTTCAGGGGTTACGGAGCTCTAAACCACCAGATTGATTGTTTTACATTGTTTTAAACATTGTTATTATGCAACAATACCAATTAGCAAACATCAGCTGCGAGACATAGACTGAAGATTAA
>JAHWFP010170158.1:49024-65068 GCA_023313725.1 Lithobius niger
ACCAGGGTCACCCCCCATCTAAAGGTTGGACTGAAAGGAGGAGACAACACACTAGAAATTTGTTTAATAGCACATTAGACCCTGACAAACGAGTTTTAATTGTCCTCGAAATCGCCATTCTGAATGACTTGCACCACCAACTACTTGTAACAGCAGCCTCTTTAGGCCAAGATGGCCCGTAAGGTTGTATGACCGGCACAACGCAATGAGTTCCTACACACCCGAAGACTTGCAGCTAACACACCAGCTAGTTTTAGGCTTAATCTCCATACTTGCCAGAAGCATACATTGCTAAACACGAGAATTGAGAAATTAAATAAAAACCCAGAAGGAAAAGCCTACATCACAATAATTGGCAATAGGCTTTGGTGATGATTCAAAAGGTCCAAATAAGCCTTAAGTATGCCTTCAAAGCATGTAGAGTGGCATTCAAAGAAAAAGCAGAAGATGTTATAAGCTCAAAGGCTGAAGTCTAAATGATTTCTTACTCTAGAAATATTCACAATATAAATTAGTAAATATGCACAAAACAAGACACGAATTATGACATACAAGTAGCTCGTTGGTTAAATACACAGACAATGACATTAACAAGAAAGTAAAATGCAAAAGAGCTGCCTAGAGCAAACAAAAAAAAAACGACCTTCACAATAATGCCCAACACTGACATCATGAAGCTAAAACAAATGATTATTAATATTCCAATTGTAAAGTCATGTACAACATATAAAGAATGTCACAAGATATGTTATGTGCACCTTTGCTCCCAGTTGGCCTTGCAGCGGGATTAGACACACCATGCTTCCGGGATTTCCGTTTGCACACATACTCACTTTTACCTGACACATGATAGCTGATGGTTGACTTAGCCGATCGATCCATGTACTTGAACTTGGCAACCAGCAGGAGTAAGGTAACTGGAGCATTACCCCACCACAGTTAATGTGAAAGCCTGAATAAACCACTGACAATTATGGTCTCAGTAAGTAATAAACTCACAACACAGCAAGGTAAGCAAGCAGGGTAACAGGCACAACAATGAAGCCAGATTAGCCGCTGCATGGCCCCGAACATGACAGCGCAACATCGTGGTACCAAAATGGAGTCGCCCCATATTGACGCCCACGAACATGGACAATGTTGGTAATGTTCAGTTTTTTTTACATTCAAACCAACCAGGAACGATTTCAAACACCCTTGCAAAACGTAAAAACGAACGATTCGAAATTGCATCGTATCCCCAATGTTCCCGTAGTCCCAGCAAGCTACAAGTGGTCGGCACTATCTAAAATGTATTGCAACAAAGCATCCGTTACTTTATCCATTGGTTGCTTCCAGAATAACCCTGTGCTTGGTTAGCTTTCTTCCTACGAACGATTTTACCAACAGATTTGAAAATTCCTAATTTTTAGACGTACGAGTCCCACTCTAAAGTCTGCTAATGCTGATTACTTTTGCCAAAGAATCGGTGGCGTCGTTGCAGTAAACACCAGACTTTGAAACGTCGTCCATTCTTAGCTGTAGAAAAAATCTCTTTGATTTGTGTTTCCATTTCCTCTTCTTAGTTGATGAATCTTTTAAATTTTTTATTTAAAAATTCACCTTTCTTGTAGCAGAACCTGAAGTCAGTGTTCATGGGAAGATACTGGTTGTAACAGACTGTTGATTGTCTGCGTATGTTTCAAGAGAGCTAAACACGCCACTTGAAACACTTTCCTTTTGTTGAAAGATTTTCACTTGAGCCAACACTAGTTGAAACGATTCTTTTTAAAAACATGGATGAAAGCTGTTTTCGAAGGCAATAACTGAACTGCAATGTCGCTCAGGGATTGCCACTAGAAAATGACTGTTGTTGTTATCCCGAAACTCTTCAGAACTTCAGCACCTCTTGAAGGGACAAAGAGAACTTCGTTGGCCATTTAGTGTTTTCCCAAGTAGGCAAATTGAATCTGGATTGGTTACAGACGAACTGTATAATGTGGAGTGTAGAAGCGGCAAATTTGATCATAGAGGAATTGGCTTTACAATTATACAGGGTGTCCCAAAATTCAGGGATCACCCCAATAACTTTTGCTCCAAACGTCGTAGCTGAATAAAACCGTGCAGTTGGCACTTTCTCAAAGGAATCAACCCATTTATGAGGTAGGGCAGGTCGTGCCCCCCATAGGGCAAAATTAGGGCACCTCTGGTGGACCTAACTTTGAAATATCAAATGGGAAGGGAGGTCGAAAATACTGAAGTGGCGTGCAAACCGGGCCTTGATACCTCCATCCAAACCAAAATAATGGCTAAACATGTCTGCAACAAGTGACACCCAATAAAATTATTGTGAAGGTAGGTGCGAATAACGTAAACAGAATGCAGTTTGTGGCTGTTCTGAGAACTGCATCATGGCACTAATGGCATGGAGATTCATCGTCCCCTTTGGAGAGGTTAGGGTGCCACGAAGTGGCCAGGGGAGAGGGTGCAGACAGTTAACGAGAAAAGGACACCTGAAGTACGAAGTACCTGAATACCCGATGTAGTCGATCTAAACCCAAGACAAACTAAGCCAGAATGAGGAACTTTGGGAAAGATGGAAAGTTCACCGTCCCACTTTCTCTCCCCCCCACCGGGAAAAGATTTAGTCGTTTGGCAAAACAAAAGTGCGGGCGGGTTGATTTTGTCCCGTCTTTAAATGGACTACACCGGGTATTCACATACTTTGTATGTTTCAGTCCTTCGTTGCAACACATCGTGTCCTCGTTAATTGTCTGCTTTCTTCCCCCCACCCTAGCCTCTCCAAATGGGACAATGAAGCTCCATTCCATTAGCGCTATGATGCAGTTCTCAGGACAGCCACAAACTGAATTCTGTTTACATTATTCGTCCCCATCTTCACAATAACTTTATTGGGGCTTCACTAGTTGCAGACATGTTTAGCCATTACTTTGGTTTGAATGAAGGTATCGAAGCCTGGTTTGCACGCCACTTCAGCATTTTAGCGGATCTTTCAGATGAGATACGACTCGACCCCTCTTCCCATTTGATATTTCAAAGTTAAGTCCACCAGGGGCACCCCTATGGGGGGCACCACCTGCCCTATCACATAAATGGGTTGATTCCTTCGAGAACATACTAACTGCACGGTTTCATTCATTTATGACGATTGTGGCAAAAGTTATTGGGGTGATCCCTGACTGTTGGGACACCCTGTATGGTATAACAGGAAGTAAGCCTGGCAGTGACTCTGATGTTGACTTACAAAGTATTGGTGTTGGCACAGTAGTAGAAACTCAACAATGGGGCAGTCCAAACAATGTGTCTGATAACAAGGCTGCATCTGGTAGAGTGTGTGATGGGGTTTACACAAAGTTTAAAACTGAGGCTTTCACAGTGGTGGATATGATCGTCAGTGATGTACTTAATCCCGTAGTCCCGGCAGTAAGTTCAGCCATTTAGTTTGCTGAAACAACCAAGAAGAGTTGTTTTACAGAAATGGTAGCAGACAGAGCAGAAAATGAAGAGCTTGCACCGAGTGATGATTTGAATTTGGGTGTTGAGCATCGGGACCTTGCCTGGATCAAGCAGCTCTAATGTGGTGGCTTGGCAAATCTGTCCATGGAGATGTCTCTTGTCGTAATAGCAGATCAGCTCGGTAAGCCTTTTTGTGGTGTATCACGACAGAGACGCTTTAGAGAACCTTGAGGTTTTCCATAAGGTCACAGCGATTTGCCCCATGTGTGCAACTAATTCCTTTCCGATAGTATTTGTGGACCAGCAAGCCAAAAGTGTTGTTAAGAAAGAAGGAATTCTCTCTCTTAATGATTACTGTGCTTGTGTGTTCAACGTACATGTAAGTGGCTCGTGCCCTGCCTAAGTGCCCTGTTGTCTTGCTATTACTAATATTGCTGTTCCTCGTCAAAGTGTGGTCAGTGATGCATCTGTGTGGGTGGTGAAACCCGTCCATCGCAGGAAGACCGTCAAAAAGCTAGCAGGCTCTGTGGTTTCCCCACCGTCCATTAAGGTCATGGGTGTGGAATTCAAGAAGTTTGCACCGCTACAAGAAGATGAGTTAGGTGATGTGAATTGTAGTGGGGGTGTTAGTGAAGTGGGTTTCAAATGCTCACTTGTGCCCAACGTAGATAGGCGAGAGAGTGTGAGTGCTTAAGGACCTTGAAGTGGTGTCTGAAAGTGGCGTAGGTTAAATATAACGTTCGCTATTGTTACGTGAAACATGAGAGGTGTTAGCCAAGTTAGATGAAGTGGATGATCTGTGTTGCAAAGTGGATATATTGGATTAGTTAGAGACCAAGTTTTTCCCCGGAATAACTTTATGTTTGCAAGGGTTTGTGTGTTTAATGGGTGGAATTCTTTTCCAATATACAGGTTTTAATAGATGAAAGGTGCCCTGTACGTTTTATTAGACTCCAGGTTGTTTAGGGGTTGATGCATGTGTAGCCAGGGTATGGTGGAGTAACATCTGGCTCACTGTTGCTTAGTGCATGTAGTCGGGCAAGTGTGGCAAGTCCCTCCCAGGCTGGTGGTCTTGGGAGGGGAATTTAATGCGCACCATTGGCTCTGGGAGGAGCCGCAAATGTGATGCTCGGGGACGGCTTTTCTAATCTACCTTAGAGTCTCTGGGCTTAAATATTTTACATGACAGGTCTCCAACTTTCATTAGGAAGTATGGGGAGGTGATTCAAGAATCAGTGTTAGACCTGTTCACATGGTTGTCTGTGATTTCACATTGTTTTTTTGGGGGTCTCAGATAACCTCAGAGGTTGACCTCTGAGGTCATCTGAGACCCCCCCGCCCAAAAATAACGATGTAGTGACCTCTGAGGTCAGTGGCTCAGTTGCCCAGTGGCTCTTGTACAGGGTGGAGACTGGAGCTGGTGGGTGAGTGTGGCCCAGAGCCAGTGCCCCGATGCCCACCAGTTGTTGTGGGTGACTTACAGCAAGTGGGTGGAATTATGCAACTTCAACAGGGGTCATGTTGGGGCCAAGGAGCCACAGAGACAACGTTGGTGGACAAGGGTTTGTAGCATTGCAGTCAGAGACAGGCGGCAAGCTGGGCAAAGGTACTGCAAGCTTGCAGAGAGAAAAAACTCTTTATGGTCCGCGACTGGAAAAAGTTTCGACAGGTTGTTTCCCATTGAAGGTACAGGGTTTGGTTCAGCCTCTAAATAAGAAGGCAGCAATCTCCTGGATCACAGACAGTAGTGGTGCAGTGTTAAGGGGTGCCCGCATGGCTGAGGTGTTTAACTTAAACTTTATATAGTCCGATTCGCCTCTAGGCTCATGGCCACTCTGCTTGAATAGATGGCCATCTCTCGTACAGTCGCTCACTCAGTGTCTCAGAACTGAATGCTGCTCTTTCAATATGCAAGGTTGAAGGGGCAGCTGGGATCGACAGGATTTCTTACCAGCATCTCAAGTGCTTGGGAGTTGAAGCTCGTATGGAATTCTCTCATTCTTCCAGGAGTGGTTTGAGGGTGCCCCGATTCCACGAGCTTGGTTTTTCTCGATTTTAACCCTGGTATTAGGAAGAGGGAAAGCCCGTTAGTCTGAGGTCAGTTATCGGCCAATAACCGTACTCTCATGTGTACGTAAACTGTATGAAAGGGTGCTGATTAAGTGCTTGGTTGGGCATTTGGAATCTACTAATGGTCTTTTCCATAGAGAAGTGCAGGATGCGATCCTCTTCCTCGAGTCTAGCATCCGAGAGGCGTGGATTAAGGATAGTCTTGTTGTGGCTGTCTTTTTAGATATCAAAGCACGCTTATGACACTGTTGACATTGAGTGGGTGGCAGCGTCAGGGCATTTTTTTTAGGAAATGTGACTGGAGGTCCACTTTCACAGAAGGGCACGACTTTAATATATAAGGGCACCATTATGTTAATGGCTTAACCATTAACATAATAAAAAAATCAAACTATGTGCAGTGGTGTAAGTGGGGTTTTGTACTGAGGGGAACACTAGTCATTTAGCCAAACTATGTGTAGGTATAAACCAATAACAGCTAGGAGGTCTGGGGGAGCGCTGTGAATTGCCCCCAGTGGGGTCCGGGGCAGAGCCCCGGAAGCTGACGGATTTTTGCTATTTTCCAGCATTTTCTGGCCTTGTAAAGTGCCGTAGGAAACATTTTTACAAAATCGCTGACTGCATTATACGCATAAAAAAAGTTTGTAATGTAAATCTTTCAGTTTTTTACACTAGATACTTATTTTTTATAAATAAAATATGTCTGCAGGATAGTCAAGGTTTTTTTTCAGCTACGCAAAAAGTGACAATTTGCCGAAACCGAATAAGCCTTTAAAACCAGAAAAAACCTCAACGTGCCCTTTTACAAAAGTTGCCCCTGCCCTCTCGGTGGTCTGTGCACGCTACTGGATTTACCTACCGTGAAGATTCGTTGTGAACTGGATTGGATCTGAATTCATTATCCATATCCCCAACATTTGTATTTAGCGAAAAAACATTCTCATGAAAGTATTAAATGTATTAAACTTGACATTTTATTTCCTTTTAGGGTGGACCTCCAGTGGGTCTAATTGAGTTTAACTGGAGGTCCATTTTAGGCGGCTGCAGGTCCACTTGGACCTCCAGTTAGCATGTAAAAAAAATGCCCTGGGAAGCGTCCCTCTGCTTGTTGGGTGTTAGCGAGCGTCTGGCAAAGGCCATTCTGCGGCTCCTACGGGATAGGTAGTTTGCATCCAGAACAGGAGGTATTGTTCCTGTGTCTTGCACACAGACCGCGGTCTGCCCCCAGGGCAGCTACCTGAGCCCGACATTATTTGCTATCGACATAAATGAAGTGCTTGAAGAGTTATCTATGCACTCCAATGTGGTAGCGTACGCTGATGATTTTGAGGTGAAGGTTGTGGGTTCAGATTTGCCATCCCTCCTCGCAGCTATTGAATCTGTTATGGCACTTGGGCAGCGGCTGCTTGTTGTCAGAGGGTCTCTCTCTTTTCCCTAAGAAAACCAAACTTATGGTTTTTTCTAAAGGGCAACCAGTTACTACGTCCTTGCAGGTTGGGCCTGTTGTTGTGAACTCTGTCCCCTGTGTCTGTGATTTGGGAATCCGTTTAGACCCACAACTGACTTGGGTCAGTGAGGTTAAGACTGGCAGAGAGGGAGTCTCCTCCAAGGTGAGGACTCTAAAGGCATTAGCCTTTAATGCACTCCTTGCAAGAGATCTGTGGTTGCTACTTTCTATGAGACCTTTATTCGTTCTTCGGTTGATTTCCATTTGGCTTTTGTGGCTTGCTTGAATGGGGCTACCCGTGGTGTCCAGGTAGTGATCAATGAACGCCCTAGAGTTTTCACTGGGTGCCTGGCCTCTATGCCCATCCCGGCACTGCTTATAGAAGCTGATGAATAACCAATCCCTGTCAGGGCGTGTGAACTATCAGCAGCTATCTGCCTCACAGCCGTGGCCAAAGGCACGAGTGACCCACTTGCTGTAATCCTTACAGATTACTCCTCTCTAGGCCCACGTACCTGAAAGCAACTTGGTACCCCGAGATTGTGGGCATCTCTGATTAATGGTGACTGCCTATAGTCCAGTAAATGAAAGCTGAAATTTGGCAAATGATGGAATAAAATCTCAAAGTCTTGGAAACTTTCTAAGGCTGTTCGGAGAGGTCTAGTAATGAATATATCAAAAGTCCTGATGATTTGGAGGTGAGCTGGCTTTGCTAGCCCATAAAATGCCCCAAAATAAGTAAATTTGTATAAGTTTTCCATTAATATCTCTCGGAATCTATGGGTCCTCCAAAAAGTTGTTCCCTACAAAAATTAAGAGGACAAAATGTAGCACAAACTTGATCCTATTCATTTATTCTCTAGCACCAGTAGTTTGTGAGATATTCGAGTTCGAAAATTGAGAAATCTCAAAAGTTGAGAGAGATCTGCTATACACAATGTACATAGCTGCAGTGAATGCACCCTAATCTCATTTAAGTTACTATGCCAATCATATAACATCAAACACTTATTCATTCACTATACATATTCATTTCCTACATCAGGATACTAAATGTAACATTGAATCGTAACATCAAATACATATACAATAACATCAAATCAAGTCGAAGTCAACATCCTCCTCCTGAAGGTTATCGTCCTCAACAGTTGGTATCAGGTTATTCAAACAGTCACCGTGGCAGTTGTGGCAGATAGGAGTGAAACTCACATTTATTTACCTGCACCCACACTTGTTTCCACAACCTGTGGTGCATCTGATAAATATGAGGTTGAAAACAAGCTTCAGGGGCAACAGCATCTTTGGTTGCAGTAGGCACTAGATTGCCATTCTGCCTACACTCCCAACCCCAAAGTGCAGCTGGTAGCTTATTTCCCATCCAGAGTGGTATGGTGCCTATCCAAGTTGAGGGACATTTAGTAGGAGGAGATCTCTACAGACTCAAGAAAACCTGTGTCCTACCTCCACTACATCAGTTTCAATCAAATAAACATAAGGCCAGGATGATCAAGATGCTTTCCTCCAAACTAAATGGCAGAGTACAATGCCTTCAATGACCTAACATGCTAACACTGTTAATTGTCAGGAACGCCATCGCCAAAGTGACTGACAGTGACAATGTAGCAATTGTTGGGAGAATATGAAGGTCTATATTTCTTCTTACACCTCTTGACAGTTACACGTTGAAATATATTCTTCTACAAGCCAGGTCGTAGAAAGGTAGGAACACAGGTATGTGTGCTTGGATCTATATGTACCGCGTTTCTGTGTGCTCACCGAATAAGCAGTGGGGATGCTTTCTCTCCATCACTCCTCCTTCTGGCTAATGAGGTTCCCCACCCAGTGACTTATGAAATTGGGCTGAAGCATTTTGGTGCGTTATGGTAGGGGGGGGGGGGAAGAGACTTATTTCTGTGCAGTGGGAGGCCAGCCATTGCAGAATTTTTGGTAATGAAGTGGCTGACAGCCTTGCAAAGTGTGGCACTACAGCAAGAGGAGACCACGGAGAAATAAAATTCCCTCTTGCACCCAGGGACCTTCTCACCAGTCCTTTCAGCTGTCTCTGCTAGTTTGTGGCAAGAAGAATGGTCGTCTGGGAGCATGGGTCAGCATTTATTTGCCATTCATCCTACAGTTTCTTGCCCGGTGGCTTTGGGTCACCTTCCTAGGAGGGACGCAGGTTTGCTTTCACGTTTGAGAATGGGACAGTCGCTCTTGAGGGGCCACGTCTCCCGTCTTGATTGGCATGCTTCACCCGTGTGCTTGTGGGGAGTCTGACGAAAACCGGGGGGGGGGGAGATTTCTTTTTGATTGTAAGTGTTGGTGCTGCTTCCTGTCAGCCCCCACTCAGACAGAAGGAAAGTGACTTGCAGGCGGCTCTTGGTGTCCCACCACATGTAGAGAACTCCAAGAGCTGCCACTGTGTGGTCCTGCAGTTTATGAGGCTACCAAGCGGTTTGACCTCCAGTGAGATGGTTGTGGTTATGGGGTGGGGGAAATGTGGTACACATGTCATTGTTTATGTCTAAGTTAGTAAGGGTAGTGCTTTAGAATGAGCGAATGGATTCATGACCATGTAAGCTCCAATAATAGATAATAAATAAATAATTCAAGAATTATTGATAATTGCGAATCAAGCGTCTCCATTGTTGATGATTCTGTAATGGAAAGGATTGAATTCTTTGTTAATGTTTTGTTAGTATCCATTCTGATTGGCTGATCACTTCCTCTGACGTCATAAGCACTCTTGATCTAGTCAAATCCATATAAAATTGCTCCGAACTGAATTAACTGTTTTGCAAGGCATGTATATTGATTTCTCGAGTCTGTGGGTGCTACAGAGTAATCTGATGGGTTTCTTATCCGTTTTACTGTTTACCTTTAATTAAAACCCAATTCGGTATTTAAATCGTGATAATTAATCGAATAAATAAAGCCATTAAGTGCACGTGATTTTAAAATCACAACGTTTAGTCACCCAGATCTGGGCCGTTATCAAGTAAAAATAAAAATTAAAACATGGTTAAAACGCAATACATCATGCAATTCAAAAAGTAATTTCTTACTGAGGGATTTCTGTAAGGCCTTTAATATATGGGTTAAAAGAAAGTGGGAGCTCATTGGTGGCTAACATAAATTAAGGGCGTTAAAAAACCCCTTCGCAAGAAATTACTTGTGAAAAGATTCATCTTGTCAGCAAGCAAAAAAAGCAGCGCACTTCAAAGCTGACTTCAACCCCCCCCCATGCCATCCAGAACCAGTACTTCAAGATTCCAGCCAGATATACTATAAGGCATTATGTGTAGCATACCCTGCAACCAGCTTGGGGGCCCAGCCACCTATATAGCGTAAAAAAAAAACGATGTTTCCAAAGGCCTTAAGTTCCGTTAAATCAAATTTTAAATTAAAAAAAAACCACAGAACTCACTGATTCGACATTTCCTAAAAATCAAGACATGAATCCCGTATTCCACAAACTACAATTTTATTTAAAATGTCAAACACAAAAGCAAAGAGTAACTTTGAACTTTGCATTCATTTAAAGCAACCACAAGTTCACAACCACCTCATTACAAGGGGCAATTATTTTCAAGATTACATTAAATTATACAAAGAAGTTAAAAATCACCATCTGTCCACTTATCAGAATGGAGAGACCCGTTTTACAAGATCACTTCATCTGCCCACTTCTCATTCGATGTGAAATTCCTGGGGCGAGTTCGTCTTTGGTGACAGCTGTACTTTTTATTGAATAATGCTGGCTTTATTAGTTTTTAAACTTTAGTTTTGTAGTGTGTTCACCTTACATCCTTATGACTGAAAGGGTTTGAATTTTATAATTTTAGATTAGATTTGATAAAGGTATCATCATGTATCTTTTACAAGCATAGCCACTGTGTGCCACCAGTACCAATCTCAGATCCCAGTTTTCGGCCCTGTTGGCCAGGGTATACAATTATTCCACATCTTGTGGAATCATGGGTTGATCCAAGCCATCGTGATACTACGCTCAACATGTTGGTTTCAGCATCGGAAATTAGTTGCACATTAAAAAGCATTCCTTTCTGTTTCTGAAAGTTTGTGCTTGTCGATCTGAAGGGCAAAATATTAGCACGTGAGTGGAGTTGAAAGCTCCAACTATGCAGGGAAAGCGAGATATTTCATAAAATTTCTGCTTTTAGCTGAAAGTTTATCATTTGTTGTTGGAAAAATCACTTATTGTGGTCGTAAACGCGCTACCCTACAAAACGATGGAATATTTTTTCCCAGCTGTGGACTAATGCAGCGGTATTTTTAAGAAATGGGCATGAATTTGAAACATTTACCCTGCAACATGTTTTTTTTTTTAAGTTCTTCTGTAGTAGGGGCCTCACCGTTGATCCCTCTGTTCACGAGTGGCTCAATGCGACACTGCATTGCTGTGTAATGTGTTTTTTTTTTATTAAAATGAATGATGCTGGTAAGTCTCGAAAATCTTAACAATATTGTAATTAAAAAAAATGGTTGATAGCTGGTGTAGGTCTGTCATTGGCGAGTACTTTGCGGTGAATAGTTTTAAAAAAAGTTCACTACTGATCTGGCAGCAGCCTCCCCTACGTTGGTTGAAACGTACCAACCTTCAAAATACGAAGGACATACAACACGGCCAGTTCAGGAGTAACATCCATATTTCTGTCCGTTCAGTGCTATGGTGTTCAACCAAATTCGCTATTTCACAAACAGTCCTTTCGAAAGCCAAAGCGTTCCTTAAATACAGAGTCGGGATTCTCATTCATACCGTCATGTCGTGGTCTGATTATATGCCGGTGTGGTACTGGGTCGACATGCATTTGTGTTGTATAATTAATAACGTGTACGTCATCAACAATACCACCCAAAACCAAAACTGGTATAAGAGAAGCCACAAATTTTTCAAAACGGATCGGCATTTGAAGGTAGTGATAACCATTCAACCATGAAAAGGCCATCAAAGTTAATCCTATTAATTGCACTGACTAATAATTCGAAAGTTTAATGAAAACTAGAACATTGCTACTCGCGGTAGCAATCTTCAAGTTTTCATTTAACATCCAAATTATTATTCGGTGCGATTAATTTGGCTAATAAAATTAACCTTGGCGGCCTTTCCTTGATTGCATGATGTTACTACCTTCAAAGGCTGACCCTTTTTGGAAATTTGGCGACTTCTTTTATACCAGTTTTAGTTTTGGGTGGATATCACAACTGTCATAGGACTGTGAACGTACAAAGGACACACGTCTTATCTCCATCTCTACCTTTTTTTCTGGAAGAATTTTTTGTCTATACATTTTCATATTAATAACTTTCACATTTGCCATTACCCAAACAAGAACAAAACTAGTCTATTTTCGAAACTCTTTCGTCAAAGTACCAAGTCACAGCTAGACTTTCAGAACAATGTTTTTGCTTTGCAGTCATTGACTAACCTCAACAGGCCTCAACCTATACCGTGGTCCGGTTCGGACCAAATTTACCTCCTAATCCCCGGGTTAAAATGTTGTGTAAGTCTAGAAATAATGCTAATACTAGATGGATATCACTGCTTTTTACAGCTCGGGGTTAACCAGTCAGTGTTAAGTTAGTCCTCGACCTTCAGGCTAAATATTGCTTATCCTTCACCTTATTTCATGATGGATACCACCATATTTCCTTATTACCGAACTTAACCCAAGGATTAACTTTAAACCTCATCTGGATATTCTCATCGTTAGAGATTAATTTGTTATTACCAGCTAGTTCCATGGATTTGTCTTCATTCCAATTTGTCATTTGTCTGTACAGTTCCAGTGCAGAGAACAGATGACAATAAGATCCAACATCAGCAAATCACACATGGTTCTGCTTCCCGTGGAGCGAACTTTGTGGTGCAGCTTGTAGTTAGGACTTTTTTTTAATTAATTCAACGGAATTATTACTCAATGTGAGCTAATTTTACCGAAAACTTCCACCTGGCTTTTTTCTGTTTAATCAAATTAAATAATAAATATAATGCTCCAATGTTCACGTTTCTAGATTTCTATTGCATCAGTCATCGTTGATTCACTGCAACAATAAGATGAGGTAACAGCAAGAGAACTGGGAAAATGGATGCAATGGTAAATCTGGTACCATTGGGAGCACAATCTGTCCATTGGTTTTGCAAGGAGGAGTGGACCACTCGAGACTCTTGGGAAGATCTCTCACTAAAGAATTTAGATTGATGGTCAAACCGATCCTATCTAGATGCGGGAGTTCAGTGAACCCCCCTATCCTTTGTGAGAACTAGTACTTTTTGTAGACGCATCAAATCAGGGATAGGATGCACACCTAAATTCGAACCGAACATCAGGCGCGCGATGAACACAAGAAATGGGTCATCACATAAATGTGCTGGAGCTACAGGAAAAATACGGTGATGGGATGGTCAACAATCCTTCAACACAAGGTGGCGGGCATAATGTCAGACAACATCATGGCAATGGCATACATCCTGAGAGGCGGAGGAACCCGGTCGGCATTGTTGATTAGAGAAGTGACAGACATATTCGAAATTTGCCAGGGGATTGGTATCACTTTTCAGCACAGACACGAGCTGGGAGTTTGAATGTGTTGGCGGAAGAGCTCTCCAGGACAGACAGAATTCTGACAACAGAGTTGAGACTGTATTCAAGTGTTTGCAGGAGATTGTTTCTTCACTGCAGGACGGCATTCGTCAACCTCTTTCTTTGCAACCAGAGCAAATCGGCAATATTAGAACTTCATAATCACCCTTTCCAGACGAACAAGCATGATCAATGGCTAGTCTACGTCTGTGCTCGGATAGGATGACAGCGTATGCTTCCCAACCCTTCTCGAGTCTCAAGGTGTCGCAAGGGCGCTTCATCCTGATAGTCCCACTCTGGAAATTAGTCCCATGGTTTGTAGACCTGATGGAACTGAAGAAAGGAGCAGCCAATCCTACTACCACTTCGAGATGATCTTGGCACAAAGAAAAGACACTCTACAAGGACTTAGCGGCACTACACCTTCATGCTTGGAAACTCTGAAGAGAACCTTGCCGGCATCGGATTTCTCGACGGAAGTCGTAGACTGGCTCCTCCAATGTCATCAGTGTTCGACGGTAAAGGTGTACAAATCTAAGTGGAGAAGGTGGTTTACGTGATGCCAGGATGAAAAGGTGAAGCCATGTGACGCAACCATTGCTCCTCTCTCAAAGGTTGTGGAACGTCTCTTACACCCGGGCCTATCAACGATGACAATTAAAGGGTACCATTCAGTTATAAATTCGTTCCTCAGTTCCTGTGTGAGGTTACGGAAAACGTAATCATTTCAAAACTAATTCAGACTCTTGGAGTCCTTCAACCAAGGATTAGAAAACTGTTCCCGCTCTAGAATCTACTGCTTGTTCTGCGCCATGGCTTCATCTGAGAGCGCGTCAAAAGCTAAAGCTAAAGCTTGTTCTTTCCAGTCTATCAAGAGCCCCATACGAGCCTATGAAGTCGGCGTCCTTAACTCACCCATCTCAGATGACAGTATTTCTTGTAGTCCTAGCCACAGCGGCACAGCAAAATAAGCTAGCTACCTTTTCGAGAGACCCGGATTGCTCCAGAGACTCAAAAAATTGGTCAATGGTCTATCTGCATTTTCTTGCAGAATTCAGAGCAGATCACTTGAAACCTGAGGCTGTCCCAAAACCACCATGGATTCCGCTTTTTCTTAAAATATCTTCCAAGACACAAGAATCTGACGGGACTCAAAAACTCTCCAAGTTTAGGTCAGTGTTGAGGTGATCTGGAGAGCAGATGAAACTGCACCTGTTCACTTAGATCACCCTCCAGAGTCAAGCGCTCATAAGCTAAGAGGTTTAGAACCTTTGTGGGCATTTGTGTCAGGCATCCCTCTAGATGAACTGCTAGTGACCTGCATATGGAAAAAGAAAAACACCCTCATCAGTCATTATCTTCAAGACATAAGGGTGACTGATGGAGGACGCAGTTTTGACAATCACGTGATAGCAGGAAATTGCATTATGAGTCAGTAGTGCAACTTGGCAGTCCGGGAGGGCATGTCGAATGAAGAAGGCTGCGAGGTTAGTACTGCAGAATAGATCCTAATGCCCGTACTACAGCTGCATTTTAGGAGTACTTAAGCAAATACTTAAGTCACAGTTGCTTTTTAAGCAACAGTTTGGTACCACTATCTGTTACCTGAGTAATGAATGCATTTCATATGCTTAAGTAATGACTTTAAGTTATCGTCTCCTACCACTGCTGTCTTAAAACCCCTACCTGAAAGCTAAGTAATGCCTGGATCTGAGTAATGCCTGGACGAGGGTGTAATGCCTGGATTTGAACCTTTCAACTAGATGGTCAAGTCCTGTCATGAGTGCACTTAAGTAACCGTTGTTGCCATTGGAGGTAGTACTCTTTGCATATTGAAAAGACATATGGCTGAAACTTCGTTGCTGTACTTCTGCCAGTTACCCCAGCATGCATGCCGATTTTTGCAGCAATCGAAGCACCTTTCATTTTTTCTGTGTTAGCTACACTACTGTCAACTGTACAAGGAGAAGCCAACTACGGGACAGTGATCCACGCCAAGTTATTTCCTAAAGGGTTGCACGGGCCGGGGGGACATGCTAGAACGTCCTGGGAAAACGAGATGCACCAACCACCAAGTTTCAACTAGATTTTACTAGTGGTCGTGCTGTAACGCTCAAAATACTATTTTCGTTTACCCACACAACGTTATTTGGCAGTAACGCCGACTTAAGTGGCAGGTGACCGGACTTTTTGTCCCGAACTGCCGGAAGGAGCCTTTTATTTTCACTAATTCCTTTTTTGAAAAAGTCAACAGACCACAGTTTTGAGTGCGCATACCTGCATATGACAGTGAGTTTCCGGCAGTTCTAATTGGCGAGGATTTAGAACAGTTAACACAGGAAAAATTCTCACAGTTTTGACTGTGCACACTCCCGAGTTTCATTCTTCATGTATTTCAGCAGAGAGTTTGCAGCAGTTCTGACTGGTGAGGGTTTCGGATACCCTATCATTCCTGCTCAAAGTACAGCT
>JAHWFP010170158.1:80714-90874 GCA_023313725.1 Lithobius niger
AAGAATGGATCTCAGTTTCACTTTTAATAATTAGTACCACAAGTCTTAACTATATTTCACTGCTGGGAATCTAGCATTTATGAAATAAGGAAGTGATAGTACTGGTGGCTTTCCCTTTTGAAACAGGGTGCAGGCCGCTCTCCGTCACCTAACGGCAGCCACATAGCCAGTCGTCACCTCCAATGAAGACGAGGATAATTATAAGTATAGCG
Organism: Lithobius niger; assembly: GCA_023313725.1. Taxonomy (NCBI): domain Eukaryota; kingdom Metazoa; phylum Arthropoda; class Chilopoda; order Lithobiomorpha; family Lithobiidae; genus Lithobius; species Lithobius niger. The sequence continues at coordinate 80,927 of JAHWFP010170158.1, forward strand.
AGAGGGATAATTTAGCTGGAGAAATTCAATCAGAAAATTCCAGGATCTTTGTTTGACATGCCACAATCGACATGAACACGAGGAACTACAGGGCCCATCTCTTCCCGAAAATGCTGGGGTGGAAGAGGCCAGGATCGAACCCGGACCTCCCAGGCGGAAAGCGGTCGTGCTCGCCCACTTATCTTCCCCCCACCCTGACATAACTTGCTGACATCAACTCCGGCTACCAGAATCGCTGCCACTCCAGCCTCCAACTAGTCCATTGCAAGCTCTTGAAACATCCAGTCCACCATGTCCATTGTGACGCTACCCTGCTTGGATGTGTCTTCCGCGAAGTGGAAGTACTGGTGTAGCAGTAAACAGGTTCCGCACGGAACAAAAAATATAGTTAGGGATAAAAATTATATGTACGGTACATTTGAAAATTTATATTTACACTTTGAAAAAGACTAAAATTGCAGGGCCCGAACCTGCCTAATTTTAGTTTTTATTGCCTAACCGAAAATATACATTACCTGTTTTAATAGCAGTTTCCCCTTTTGAGCTTTATTTTCCCCTAGAATCTCCAAAGTTGTCTTCCCATCCTAGCTCGTACGGTACTGCGCATGAGCGGGCCTAGGTCTGCTTATGTAAGCTCCGGCACAGTAAACTGTTGGCATCATTTCTCCCCTTCCAGAACCTAGCTAATGGAGGGGAGGCTTGAGCGGGAATTAAGGTAATGTATATTATTTTCGGTTAGGCAATAAAAACTAAAATTAAGCAGGTTCGGGCCCAGCAATTTTAGTCTTTTTATAGCCGACGAAAATATCATTACCTGTTCTAATAGCAGACTTCGCCTGTGGAGGAGGGCTAGGTTCAATTTTCCCGCAGTAAGAGCTGGCATCCCCAGGAAAAGATACTTTCCCGATGAAGACACATCTGCGTTCCCACCCTTTCACCACGTTCACAGAGTCGGAACTTTAGCAAGATTCCGGAAGAGATTGCAAGGTCAATCGAAAGGTGAGATTGGGGTTGCGGTTAGCTCAAGGGGTACAAAGCAAGGTATCAAGCATAAGTGCTGTAACAGCTTACCTTGAGGGAAGGATGAGGATGGTGCGGAAGCGGAGGCATCATGAAGAAAATGGAAGACAGCCAGGAGGTATGTCTTGAGGATGACTGATGTGAAGGTAGGATGTTGCGTCAGAGACGGACGGAGACATATGTAGATAGAATGTGCTCTGATGAAACGACTTTCTCCTTTCTCCTTCCTGTCTGCCTTCCTTCTTCTGTTTTTCGTTGTTTGTTCGTTAACAAATTTTTTTGATGAATGAGGTGTATTCTTGTGTTAAAACAAGGCGAGGAGAATGGTCATATTATCCCTTGAAGAAAGGGAAGGTAAAATCGGACGCCTCACCGGTCCAGAAGAAAACGGAGATGTGAGGTTGTAAAATGTGGAGGGTGAAAGAGTTACGAAATCCTTCTGAATCATCAATGTAGCTATGGTCGAACTGGTGAGAATGGAGGCGTAATGTCCTTAGTACATGAAGGAATGGAGGAAGGGAATACCGGAAGGCGGAAGGTAGTTGACGGTGTGGCTGACGGAGTTGTTGTTAGAGGTGTGATTCACGGAATGATAACAGGTCGGGAACGGATGGTAAAGGGGGACCGTTGGGAAAGCGACAGAAATTCTGGAGAGGATGGTCCTAGGAACGTGTATTGGACGTCATAATGCAGCACCTCCTCACAGATTAAGTCAACTTTGAGTGTCTCTGAAGAAGCGGAGGGACCAGGCACCGGTTGTCGTGGTTGGATTACGGAAGGACAGGCTTCGTTATAGAAAGGCCTGGTGAAGGTTGGGAATGGAGACGGTAGATGTATACATTCCGGAGGAAGGAAAGCTGGAGAGGACGTAACGTCAACACCGAGATGAACGGAGACAACCGGTGATGGTAGGACTGGTGATGTGAAGGAGGGTGTTGCAGAGGTAGGGTCGGAAGGAACGACCGGAGCGGAGGATGTAATCAATGATCCAAACTTGCAAAAGGCTCTTCGACGAGCGACGGAGGGGAAGTGAGTGACAAGGTTGGGAAAAACCGCGGAAGGCGGCTGCCTGGGTTGTCTACAGATGACGAAGTGTGCCATAGGAGCATGTCCGAAGAGTCTGGCTGTTGCCTGGGAGATGTAGGGACGACGAAAGGGGATCGGCGGCCCCCCCCCCCCAGTGGCGAAGGCGGAAGAATTTTCTGTGCCTGGAAGCCCGGACATCACATAGGGCTGATCCGAGGAAGGACTGCAGCCGAAATGGATCAGCGGAACGCAAGGGTACCCAAAAGGATCATCCGTCTGACTCTTGGTGGCACATTGAGGAAGGGAACGTGAAGTGTTACCGGAGGAGGATATCAATCCCGGAGGCGGAAAGCCCGTCCTGAATGCGGAGGAGGAAGAGTCGGAGCAGTAGGTAGAGATGCGCAATCCCAAAGAAGGAACGGAAGACGAGAGGCCTTCTGAAGGAAGGACGGAAGAGCATGATGAATTTGGCAAGGGCTGAGGAAGGCCATCCTTAGCTAAAGGAACAGATGAGGTAGCTATAAAAAAACCGTTGTAAGCCAACGGAAGGCAAGACAATGCATCCGGACACGAAGCGGAGGGAGGCACCCTTCCGCGGAACGGAGGTATGCGTAGGTGACGATGCGGGGGAAGCTCGGGATGACCAGTCGTGGTGATCGCCCTAGGAGAAATGATACCAACACCTCGCTGCGCCGGAGCTTATATAAGCACACCTAGGCCCGCGCATGCGCAGCACCATACGAGCTAGGCTGGGAAGACAACTTTCGAGATTCTAGGGGAAAATAAAGCTCAAAAGGGGAAACTGCTACTAAAACAGGTACTGTAGATTTTCGTCGGCTATAAAAATATATTTACAGTTTGAAAAAGATATTTATGGATGAAATTACAATTAAGTAAGGTTGGCCTAGCAATTTATATTTAGGGTTTTAAAAATGTAATTACAAATGAAAACTTAAATCTATGGGGTAAAAAAAAAACTTACAGATGCAAACTTATACCACGAGCCACGGCTGTTTACTGTGATGCCATCATGAGTTAGCCACTGACGAACGAGAACAGCGGATCTTTGGCCGTCTGTGGACTAGCCCAGTCACGTAACATGTGCGTCACGGCAAACTGCCTTGGCGCGTGGTATAGATGTACAGTAAAAAATATGTATTTACAGTTGGAAAATGAAATGTACGGTAAAAAAACGGAAATTTTAATTACCTTAAAATTAGTTTTTGCTATCCTAAAGTATTTACCTTCAGTAATTCATGTTGAAATCGCCCGATTTTGGCTTTGACCTGAGCAAAACAAAAATCAATACCTTAATTTTTTATGCCTGCATGCGTTTGCATGCTGTTCCCACTTGGTGCACTGCTCTGTTTTTCAGAGGCCGTCGCCATCTTGGAAATCACCACATCGCTTAGACGAACCTTTCTGTACAGCGAATGCGGGGAGGTGGGAGGGTCCTAACCAGGGCTGCCACAGGGGTGCAAGTTTTTCACAAATTTCACTTCACACATTTTTATGTTTTTCACATTTTTCGCACATGTTTTATTAAAATTTTCACATTTTCGCACCTGGGTTTCCCAAACTTTTTACAATTTTCACAGCAGAGCTTGTATTTTTTTCCACCTTTATGAAATTTTACAAAAATTTATGAAAATATTAGAATGGAGAACGGGGTGGGAAGAAACTGCAGACCTGACCAGTGTGCCAATAATAAACAGAGCAACAAACAAGTTATTAAACTAGGCACTTATACTGAAAGGCACCCACCTTACTACGTGTTTTTCGATGGTCCTTCCACTGTGCCCGGCCACTGCATGTCACAGTGTCATGAATCGTGTCCAGCTCCGTCTAATAGCTGAAAGTGCTTCCAGCCACAACGCACTTCATGACAGTCGAGGAACCTCTTGCTCCTCCGGTGTCTCTTAAATAGTGACTTGCGAAAGTGTTCTTGTGGCACCACGACCATGCTGCCACCACCTTGTCCATAGTCGTGCCGCATCCATAGACCCATGACGCTGCTAGAGCCCTGAGCTCATGCACCCTCACTTCTGGCGGTATGTTAACGTAATTAGATCCCATCTCATAAGCTCATCTGATCACACCACAAATCCACTTCCCCATCTTGAATGGAGATACTGTTTGCGGGATCGCCAAACCCGTCACTTTGTCGACCTGAAGGAAAAGTGGTTTGCGAGGGCCGAGGAGCCACACTTTCCTTAGCATTTCCTGTGGGCGCGGGGCATGCCGTTCGCTGGAGATCGTGTCGTAACACCCTAATCGGACATTGTAGCTTCTCCTCCTCTCTACTGTGTACGAAGGGTCCTAATGCCTGGATCACCAACGGTTTAGGGGCCACCTCAGGTCTCGTATTCTTCATTCTGAAGTGAGCTGGAAACATCACGAAAACTTTAGACCAATCTTTCACAAATTGTCAGTGTTCCTCTTCTCTTGAGAACGCCACCATCTCACTCTACCTCGCTGCCGAAGCCAATGCCACCAGAAATACGGTTTTTTCCATGAGATGTTGAACTGACGCGGAAACTAACGGTTCGTAGGGGGAAAGCAACACACTTTCAGAATCAGAAGTTCCATTTTGGAAACAGCTTGCACGTGCAGGGCCTCACGTTGTAAGGAGCTACCCGTGAAGATGAAGGATCTCGGGTTGGTTGTGCACCGTCCTGCCTCTGTGCTGTCACAGGAAAGCCAGAGAGACGGGGAATTGTGCCGGGCCTTCTTTCTTTGTTTTGATCAGGTCCGGGAACCATGGGTCCGCCGGCCACCAAAGTGCTATCAGGATGGATGTGCCTACGAAGGGTGGGAATGAGAACGCATCCGTCATCCAAGCCTCCGGGTCTGGATATGGGGACACAAAATTCACTAGTTGTCGGTTCTCCTTTGTCATGAACAAGTCCTCATAACGAGTCCCGTACTTCAGGAACGAGGATTCGCAGACACTTCATTGCAGCATCCTTCGGTGATTGGGACATTCCCCTTCCTTGACAGCTTGTCCGCCCACACGTTCAGATTTCCCGCTATGTGGCGTGGTGTAAGAGTAATGGTGAACTTCGCGCCGATCTGGAGCAGGAGTGAAGTCTCCTCCATGACTCCTTTCGAGTGAGTGACCTCCCCCCTCTTATCACATAGGCTACAGCAGTCAAGTTGTCGGACATCACTCCCACATGCTTGTCCCTCATCTTCTCCTTCCAGTGCCAAACTGCATACCGAACTGCCCTCAGTTCCAGGAGATTGACGTGTAGCACCTCTTCCTGGGGGGTCCAGGCTCCTGACGTCGAAGCTCCTTCCAGATGCCCCCCCCCCCCAATCTGGACGATGATACGTTGGTGAAGAGCAGCATGTCTGGGGTCGGTACCCTCATCGGAACCCCTTTCTCGAGATTCTCTCGGGTCATCCACCATTGAACGCAGTCGCTTGGGAGATTCTGAATGGTATCCCATCCGACAATGACTCTCTTTCTCGCCATTCCTCTTTCCCTTACCAATGGAGGGGATTGACTTTTAACTGGCCCAGGGGAACCAGTTTCACATTTGAGACGACTATCCCGATGATAGGTGCCAATTCTTTCGCGGTGACCAGAGACCTCCAGAGGAGCCTCTGTAATGTTGAGACTGTCTTGTCGATCCTCTCCTGCGACGGTCGAACCATGGAAAACCTGAGATCGAACTCTAAACCCAGGAAGACAAAAACATGCTGAGGTTGTAATTGTGACTTAGATATGTTGACGCCCAGGCCCAATCTTTGAAAAAGATCCAAACAAACGTCCAGCTGTAGCAGAAGTTGATCTGGCGACTTCTGTTGAACTAGCTGGTCACCCAGATAAGTGTGGCAGGGCTGCCACCAGAGTGCAAGTTTTTCACAAAATTTCACTTCACACATTTTTATTTTTTTTCACAATTTTTCGTACGTTATTTAACAATTTCCACATTTTCGCACCTTGGTTTCCTCAACTTTTCACATTTTTCATCTTGCTCTGTTCTTGTCGTGCTGTAGGCCTAAGAAGAAGGCGCAAGGCCAGACCTGTGCGCCGATAGTAAGCAGAGCAGCGAAGCATCATGGGGTGCACTCCCTTCTGGGTGTAACAAAAGAACATCCTACTTGGCGCGTAGCAGGATCCTATCGCCATCTCGCGGCAGACCATTGAAAACATAACCGAATAACCTGAACCCGTAAAATGGAGTTGGAAAAGTGATAACTAGTTAATTTTATATATTATATGTGGCACATTGCAATTTTTTTTACTAAAATCCAAAAAATTCAGTTTTTCACAATTTTATTGTAGAAGCCAGAATTTTTCACATTGATGGCAGCCCTGGCATGGCGTGAATCGACTTCCTGTGTAGTTCCTCCAAAACCGGTCTGATGAGTTGAGTGAATACATGAGGCGCAGTTGCTAATACAATTGGTAGCGTCTTGAATTGGTATGACGTGCCTCTCGAAACCACTGGAAAAGATGCTGTACCTTGGGGGGGGGGGGTGGGGGACGTGCAGGTGCACTTCCTCCAAGTCCACTGACACTGTAAACTCGTTCTGCTGAATCGCCTCCCAAATCATCGCAGTCGATTCCACCTTGAAGTGCTCCTTCTGAAGACGTGAATTCAACTTCCGAAGATTGAAGATGAAGCGATTCCCTCCCGCTTTCTTCGTGATTACCCGAGCCGGGCTCCAAAACCCCTTCGTGTCCTGTGGCAACTGAAGTACTGCCTCTTTCCTTAGCAGTGTTAAAATCTCTTCGTGTAGAACTGGGTCGTCTCTTGTCGATATCCATTGTGGCGAGTAAACGGAAAGTGCAGGAAGGGAGAAAAATGGAGGAGCCTACCCCTGCTCTATCGTCTTTAACACAAAGCTGTCGTACGCAATCCTTTTCTACTCCTCCAGGTGACGCAACAGCATTCCCCAACCTGCCGGTAAATGGAGAAAAGCTCCTCCCTGCTGCTGTCAACAGCGCTGCTGCCATCTCTCCCTTCCGCGGAAGGAACCCCTGCCCCTTTGCTGTTGGCCTGAGCCCCTTCCTCTCTTATGAGGAGGGGCTGGATTTCAAAAGGGGGAAGGGTCCCGACGTTAGTCACCCGACGTTGCCTGCTTCGGATAAGTCCGGGAATCAAGTCCAACTGAGTTACTCCCTTGGCTAGAGCCCCTGTTAAAGGGCTGATTGTTCCGCTGTCTTCCCCGTGAAAGATTGCCCGAAGGAACAAGTGATAGTGCGGGTCTGGTCTTGTCTCGGGGTTCTGGCATAAGTTCCAGTAGCTTCCCATTTAATAGGGACGAAGACCCATGTGTGGGAAGCAGACGCAGATAACACGCAGTGTCCAGTGGTAGGTTTGCGGCTAACTCCATGACGGCATCCCTCCTGCAGAAGACATAGTTCAGTAGAAGTCGAGACAGCCAGTTGAGACTATCTTTTTGAAAACTGACGTACGCTTCATGATGTGGAGGCATTCACGCACTGTCTGGTTCTTACGTAGTTCGGGACTCTCCTCGACCAAATTTTCAATCACCGCCATAGACGTGGCTCTGATTCCGCAACCAAGTAGTTAATCGTACTCATGTAGCGGCGTCCTGATGACGGAAGGTGTCTTCAGGGTTGAATCCATCTCAGGGTCCACTTTTTCCGTAAAGTACTCCGCCTCTGGAAATGTATGGTACCTCTTATTGGATGGTGCCCCGCACCCAGTAGACAGAAAAAAACATCTTCATCTTTTTCTCGTCGTGAACCGGAAAGGGTCTGGACATGGAGATTGGAGACTCATCCTTGCGAGGAATGGACTCGTTATTAAGTAACTGTCCGAAGCCCATGGCCAATTGAGGAAGGTGCATCGGTGGATCTCTTCTGCGACCCAATTGGCAAGTGTCCAACGGGGGTTCGTCTGAGTCCTCTGGCACTGACACATCCCTCTTGCAAAACTTGGTCTCCTGTAGATGACGGAATATATATTCTGCAAAATGTTTCCAATGAATAAAACTTCTTCGAAAGGGTCGTCCTTATCCGTTGACTCTAGTTCCATTTCCTCCTGGTACTCCTCCCCTTCATACCAGTCCTCCTCAACTCCTGTTTCGAGAAGATGTCGTATTCCCTGAAATCACCTTAGGATTTTTGCACGGTGGTTCACTCCTATTGTCTACTCTGGCACTGTGTTGTGCCCCTACTTGCGAAACGTGACGATCTGATGATTCGTGGCGACCTGGCGACTCTGGGCGACTTGGCTACGCGTGGCAATCTGGCAACGCGTGGCGACCCGTGGCTTGTTATTTCTTAAGTCTTCGTACTAGACCAAATCTGTTGTTTTCAGTCATTCTATTGTCCCAGTTCAACGCCATTGTCACAATGATTCATGTGAAATTATTTCTAAATGTATTGTGATAAGCCTATAGTACCAAAGAGTATAGCATAAGGTTATCAGGCGAAAATAACACATCACCTTATGGATATAGTGATGCGTCTTGGGCATCAGATTGAGACAGCCGTCGAAGTTTCGGCGGTTACATCATTTTCTTGGGTGGAGTCCCAATTTCCTGGGGGTGTAAAAAGCAATCAATGGTTGCTTTAAGCACCATGGAAGCAGAATTCATAGCTTTGGTGCCAGCAGCCCAAGAAATACATTGGCTATGTGGAGGTATTCGCTTGTAAAGTGTTGATGGGATTTCAGCAAGTTCCTACCATTTATTCGGATTCACAATCCACAATTTATTACACACGGAACGCAATTGAGAATGGAAGGACGAAACAGATTGATATTAAATTTTATTTCTTAAAAGACTGATTACAAAGGGGATATTTGAATATACGCCACGTCTCGTCCAAATCAAATATCGCCGACCTGTTCACAATGTGGTTGTCAAGCATCAAGTTCGTAAAACTGTGTTTGGCCATCTTCTCTCAATTGCGTTCTGGTGTGAAACATATATGATTGTTTATATATACAGGTACATATGATGGTATGTGTGATGGTGTCAAACTTACGATTGTTAACAATGTGTCAGAAGAGGGTGTTTGTTATTGTTTTGATTATTTCTGTCACATTGTGAAGTGTATGATATAACATTTCATAGGCTAATGGCAATTATGGCCTGTACTGTTTATTTATTTGGATCTACTTTAAATTTGTGTGATAGAAAATATAATGTCCACGTTATTACATTAACATATATGAATATAACCCTAGCTGTAATTTAATGCAGCCGCAAGCTTAACTTCTGGTTTTCTCCCTTCGAAAGTACCGACTTCCGGTTCCGGGTTTCAGTGAGACTCACACATGGCTGAACGCGACCAAGGTGGTCGTTGTTTCTCAGAACCATGTTTTCAAAATGCTGTTTTCCAAACGCTATGTTAGAGTCCGGCCACTGAAAGAATGACTCGGCGTTCGTCGAATATCGCGCTTTTTTGCCAGTAGGATAGGTGCACCTTGCCAACAGCGAGTTCAATCGAGCTCAGAAATGGCGTCGAATTTGACTCCGTTAGAGAAGCGCGTTAGTCAAGCTCTGGAGATGTTTAAAACGTCGTCTAGTATTTCGAATCCAGGGTGAGTGAATTTGGAGAGTATAGAACTAACACGCAATCCTGAAAGTGTGCAGTGGCTGCTACTGGAGTGTTGTAACGTTTTGCTAAATTGCTACACGTCTCATGCAAGGTGCGCATTAAGCCTATAGCTTTTCCGGGCAAGTGATGTAGAGACGCCGGGGGAAAAAAAAAAGGCCGCGTCTTTCACCCATTTCGTAGCTCAATTTTTTCGACACGTCAATAAGACGTATTATTGTAGACATGAGTACAAATAAACAACTCCCTATTCTTAAGAAAGTGTCGGCAGAGCAAAGGAATGCTTGGGTTTTGCTGGAAAAAGGATAGCCGTCTTGTTAGAAGTCTTGGTAAATAAAAATAAAATCCATTGTGCT
>JAHWFP010170164.1:843-22162 GCA_023313725.1 Lithobius niger
GGGGAGAAAGGACCGACTGCGCCAAAAAATGTTGTAGCGAGAGAAAAGTTATTAAAACCCGGGCCCTGGCCGCGATTCAGGGGTCCTGTGGGGAAGGGGTATGGAAAGAAGGATGCCGAGTTTTCCCCTTTTGTGTTGCCTGGTTTGAAAGTCCGGGACCAGACCTCAAACGCGGTGTTCGGGGTCAAGTTGGGCTCAGCTTAAGATTAAGTTTTGGAAAACGATCGTTCAGCAGTTGACACCAGCATGGGAACAAGTAAGGAAAATAGAGCAAGCCTTGCACACTTCTGCATCGCAGTTTTTACATGCTGATAGGCAGGGAAATACAGGAAAAGATTGGACAACCCGTGGATACAAGCAATAATAACTTGAGATAAAAAAAAAAAATAAAGCTGTAAAATTAATACTTTATCTCGAAGGTAAACAGCAGTTTACTTTATCTTCATTTACTTTCGTCTCTACTGCAGTCCCCGGATGCTACGACGGGTATTGCCTTATTATTTATCTCGATCACTTTTTTTCTTACTCTTCCTTTTTCGCTCACTTTCTCTCTCTCTCGTTTTTGCTTTATTTCGTTTTTTTTATTTGTGTATGCCTCCCCCCCCCCCCTCTACTGTCCTACGCGTGGGCCCCTCTGTAGCTGCACCCTTCGCAAGTTCACACCCCACACGTTACGCCACTGCATTCGTGGGAGAAGGGAGTTTTCTGGGGGAAGGAAATTTTACACCCCCTACTCTTGATAACGCATGACCACTTTATTTCTAAGGAACGATTATTTTTATTGCTTTGCGTAATGTATAGCGCTATAAAAACAAAATAAGACCTAACTCGTATAGTGTATTGTGATTTTGTCCTTTCCTCAGAAAATAGGATGTGTATTTATTTCTTTATGTACTCTGGTTATAAAAACGGGATACATTTTCTTGGTTATTAATGGGTCTTTTTCGCATTAATTACACTTAAGTAGTATAAAGGTTACATGCACCATGAAAATAAAAACAATAATAAATCAAGACGACATGCTTTCCACACGCAATACTGTTTATCGAATTCCCTGTACGGAGCCAACCTGTACTGCTACATATGTAGGACAATCCCTTCAAAAACTTTAGGAATGTATGGCATCCCATAAATCAAACTTCAAATTGAAAGTCGAATCAAATTCTTTAGTGCAACACTGCCTTTCAACAGGCAAGTCGCCAGTCAAATACGCAACAGGCCACACCCTCGACTTGGACAAGGTCCAAATCTTGTTTCAATAAAAGACACCAGGGCACAAATTAATCTGGAAACCCTTGTCATCCATACACATGCACCACCTGTACATAACCACTTAGTGTCAGGTAATACATTTCTAAAAGAATATTTTCCTGTAATTAAAACACTTAAACTCGACTCTTTTGCCAGGCATATTGTAAAACCCACATAACGAATTCATCATACCTTTGAAACACGTGACCCCGATTTGCTTACACCTTGCCTTGCGATGTGGCATCCAACGGAGCAGGTGGGTCATTGCTTTTCGGCTGCCATTTCTGCCTCTTTTGAGGGGAAAAATTTGTGGTTTTTATCCATTTTAAATGTCTGTTTTATGCTTTTAATAGAGGTTGACTTAGTGGCTTTTGCCATGCTTTAATTTTATTACTAACCTGAAGAAGAAAATTGATAATTTTCGAAACGTTGTTTGTGTTTTTATATAGCACTGCTTGGTTTGCCTTCACGTAATCTATTACCGTGCTTTTTACTCCATTTGCACCAGGTAGGTAGAGTTATGTCCCCTTTACGTAATGACGTTTGAATTGAGTTGATATTCTCCATAGGAAAAAAGTTATGGTTCTGTCCCTGTTTTACCAATTTTGGCTCTGTCCCTGTTTTATCAATTTTGGGTCTGTCCATGCCATTTTTTGAATATATTGCCCCAGGGAAAAGGATTAAGTTAATGTTTTTGCACCAGATAGGCAGAATTATGTCTCCTTTACGTAATGACGTTTGAATTGAGTTAATATTCCCCATAGGAAAAAAGTTAAGGGTCTGTCCCTGTTTTACCAATTTTGGCTCTGTCCCTGTTTTATCAATATTGGGTCTGTCGATGCCATTTTTTGAATATATTGCCCCAGGGAAAAGGATTTAGTTAATGTTTTTGCACTAGATAGGTTATATCCTCTTTACGTAATGACATTTGAATTCAGTTGATATTCCCCATAGGAAAAAGGTTATGGGTTAGTCCCTGTTCTACCAATTTTGGCTCTGTCCCTGTTTAATAATTTTGGGTCTGTCCCTGCCATTTTTTTGAATATATTGCCCCAGGGAAAAGGATTAAGTTAATGTTTTTGCACCAGATAGGTAGAGTTATGTCTCCTTTACGTAATGGTGTTTGAATTGAGTTGATATTCCCCATAGGAAAAAAGTTATGGGTCTGTCCCTGTTTTACCAATTTTGGCTCTGTCCCTGTTTTATCAATTTTGGGTCTGTCCATGCCATTTTTTGAATATATTGCCCCAGGGAAAAGGATTAAGTTAATGTTTTTGCACCAGATAGGCAGAATTATGTCTCCTTTACGTAATGACGTTTGAATTGAGTTAATATTCCCCATAGGAAAAAAGTTAAGGGTCTGTCCCTGTTTTACCAATTTTGGCTCTGTCCCTGTTTTATCAATTTTGGGTCTGTCCATGCCATTTTTTGAATATATTGCCCTAGGGAAAAGGATTAAGTTAAAGTTTTTGCACCAGATACGTAGAGTTATGTCCCCGTTACGTAAAGACGTTTGAATTGAGTTGATATTCCCCATAGGAAAAAATTTATGGGTCTGTCCCTGTTTTACCAATTTTGGCTCTGTCCCTGTTTTAACAATTTTGGGTCTGTCTATGCCATTTTTTTGAATATATTGCCCCTGGGAAAAGGATTAAGTTATTGTTTTTGCACCAGACAGGTAGAGTTATGTCTCCTTTACGTAATGACGTTAGGATTGAGTTGATATTCCCCATAGGATAAAAGTTATGGGTCTGTCCCTGTTTTGTGTCATCCCGTGGATTTGGCTCTGTCCCTGTTTTACTAATACCCTAAAAAAAGCACTGTAAACACAAGTTGATGGTGAAAAAATGGAATGACCTAAATTGCATAAACTACCATGGGAATTATTTATCTCAGGTTTTTCTGGTGGGTTGGGGGAGGTAGTAATTGCCTCAGCTTCTCAACAGGTTTTTTCCACCAACATTATTAATACTGGATGGTTGAAATGTCCAGCTGAACGTTGTTTAATCAATATGTGACCTCAACAGTTACCACTTTTATTTTTTTCTGCATTATTTTCACATCGATTACTCAAGTCCTCAAACGGTTTGGAAAAAGAAATGGAACGGAACGTAATTGAATAAACTTGATTAAACCAATTATAGTGAGAGTCGATTAGTTTTCCCTTGCATAATACAGCGATCCATATGGCTACTAATTGTCTAACACGTGTGAATAATTACCCCTCCTAAGAATACAATCCTAACACCCAAATGATTTCTTGGCCGCGGTTCCACGACGCGGATGCAACCGTAAAACCAGTTGGCGTTTGCATTTCTAGCTTTTTTGCATTAGTCCCCCATACATGTTTTGATCAACTGCGTCGGATGGCATGGCAGCGCGCACCTCTCAATTAAAGACGAGCCCACTACGATTCTTCAATCGGTTTCATTTTAAACTGTAAGTTTAATTAGAACACTAGTGAACTGAATCAACATTAAAAATATTCAGCACCGTTTGGCAGTTTTACGAAACGGGAAGCCTCCAAACCGTTTAGTCTGGGCGGTTTAAACATTTCATTTATCCGACTGCTACGTCGCACGACTGATAAGGATGAAATATCTAGATAGCACAGTCATTGCCCAAAAGTAGTTTTATGAATTTTCGCCCCCCCCCTCCCCTCCCCTGACATAAAAAAAAATGTCATACAGTAGAAGTTGTTTTAAATATTTCTCTTCCCCCTCCAAAAAAAAATACTAAGCATCAAAGTCATGAACGATTGTCCAAACAAGTAGCCTAAGTCTACGCTAATTTCGCATGCCGACATGACTATACAAGCTTGTTTTCCAGTTCGTACGAATCTAGGTCAGAGGAGCCGCGTGCCTACGTCAGTGATCTGTGCTATAATTTGCCAGTCATTGGTCGGTTGGTGGTGACATCAGACGCTGACGAAGGCTACATGTTCCCAGTAATTAGTCGTGGATGGATGACGTCAGTTGGCCGAAGAAAAAAAAACGAACGCCATTCGTTTGCAATAAACAAAAATCTTTGATTATTTCTAGTGTACGATTTCCCCGGCGGAATCGATTCATTTTCGAACTTAGACCTAGAAATGTGCCACAGAATCTGTGTGCAAAATTTGACAGACATCCGATAATTCGTTAAAACGCTACAGCGCGAACACACAGACAGACAGACACCCAGACACCCAGACACCCAGACAGACAGACACCCAGGCAGACAAACCGTTCGCATAAGAGTCTAATCTACTCTAATAACGACATTTTTACCGACTAGGACAAGGGCGCACTGTCTTACACGTGCGCAGCAATCCCCTCCGCCAAGGCTGTAAGGAGCCCCACTGTACATTTAAAAAAATTATCTTTTCTTTTTTCCTCCAGTGGTGTAAACAACTAGGCGGGGAGGCAAACGTAAAAAAAAAAAAACTAACCGATGAGCCGTACAAATCCTTGGAAAATCTTTTATTCGCTATTTTCTTGAAAACTTTTTTACGAAGTCATACATATGGGGCGCCATGTGCGACATAACTCACTACTCGAAAAAAATTTAAGATTTGCAAAAACAAATCAGTTCTGCCAAAATGTAACGGATAAAAAAAAATTAAGTTCATCAGCAATAAAAAGTTTTATAAAAAATGAAAGTTTTGGAAAAAAATAAAGTTCTGCAAAAAATTACTTTCACAAAATATTATAGTTCCAAAAAAATTATTTTTTAACTATAATTTTGTGTGAAACTTATTTTTTATTGCCGACAAAAATTTGCATTACCTGATTTATAGCAGTTTCCCCTTTTGTGCATTAATTTCCTTAGAAGGTTGTCTTCCCTGCTGAGCTCATTATACTGCGCATGTCCGGAACTGGCGAGCCTTTATAAGGCCTGCGCAGCGGACCAACAACCATCTTTCTCCTAGGGCATTCACCGCGCGTTGTTGCTCTCGAGCTCTCCCCCCTCCGTTTCGACGACGATCCCCCTCTCCGCTCCGCTCCAGAATTACAGTCCTCACACCGCTCCTAGTCCTTGGGCCCCTTACGCCTAACAGTGCTAAGGGTGTTCTCTTGGTTCCTTGCTCAGGGCGGCCCATGCTTCGTTCCTGTTTGGATGGTTCGAGTACGGTTCTATTCAGCACCATTCTCCTACCTGGTCCTCCCTTTAGTCTACGACCGCTCCGACAGTCCTCTGAGACACAGTCCTCTGTCCTCTGACAGTCCTCCGAGCCGTTGGGAGGGGGGGGGGGGCACCATCTTGTTACTACTCGTTCTGATGCTAGACTTTACGCTGTCCTCAAGCCTCTTTACCTCTCGATTCTTTCAGACTGGCTTTACCTTTGATGCTGTGGCCTTTCTCGGTGGGATTCGAGTCCTTTACCATGCCACCTCTTTCTCAGGCCGCTGTCACTGCCTCCACACTGGGATTTCAGTCCGCCGACTTCACTCCGCCACCTTCATCTGTCGCAACATGCTCAGCCTCGGCGTTCGGGCCTGATCCTTGCCTCCCAAGCCGTGCCAGTTCGTGCTCCGCGGGCTCAGCCTTTGGTTGCCTTCCCAAACTTCCTGTCCCATTTTCCCGAGCAGGGACGGAGGGGGGGGGGGGCTTTCAAACCAAGGGATTTATCCGCTGTGCCTAATCCGCAGCGTGGCTTGGTGGTAACGCCGTGGACGAGGGAGCAAGAGGTCCAGCATTCAATTCATGTAACTTGCAAACCGCGCGGACTGCGCTTGCCAGTCCCCTTTCTGACCTCTCGCCATTTCTGCAACCCCACCAGCAGCCCTATTGGTTGCTGCTTTGCTTCAGCTTCCCAGCCTTCCGGACCGATCGCAGTCTCACAATCCACCTCGCCACCTAGGGACGATCTATGTATCCTGTGCTATGAAGAGAAGCTTCCCAACTTCGACGTTGTGTACACCCAACTACCACCACTCCGCTCTCCTGACTTCTTAGCATTCTTGCCACTGTCTTCTCTGATTGTGTCTCAAGCCCAAACGTCGTCCATCCCTGGGATCACGCCGCTCACACCTAGAATCATCTTGTCGACTGTTTCATTGCCCGTCACAAACTCGGGATCGACTCGATCTCCATTGCAACCCTCCTGTACCACGGTCCTCATGCCGCCTTGTTCCTACTCCGCTGGAACTTCTTAGGCTTTGTAGCAGTCTTGCTGTCTTTCTGTTTTCTTGTACTGATGTAGTACACGCCTCCTGTCTTCCCGTCTTCCTGGACTACCGCTGTTTTGATTTATGCCACTCGGTTTAATACGCGCAACACATTGACAGTCTCTACTCTTCCGGGGTTCACCTTCTCAAAGAATCGTCGATCCGCCGATCAGTAGATCAGCTTGGGACCATGGCTTGTCCATGTCCATCGCTTCACTTGCACGATGGTTCGAACACTGGATTGGACTTCAGTTTCAACGCCCACCATCACTGTCCGACTTAGGCCTACATACCATCCTGCGGATCACTACTCTGCCCTATCTCTTCAGGTTTCTCGCCCATTTGGTAAGTATTATTCCTTTGCAGCTCCTGCTTCAATGGGACGGATTGTCTATCTGCCTCTGCACTCCAATTAGTGTTCAGTTAGCTACGACCACCTTCAAGACGTACTTTTCACATCCTTTATGCACCCTTTTTCCGGAATACTCAGCACTTCCTCTATACCTTTCCCAACTATGCTTCCGGACCTCTGTTTGGCTACAAACAGTCTGATGGAAGGACTGGCCCGATCCGTCTTCTAGGTTGCTCCTTCTCCTCCAGACCATTCGCTACCAGCACAATTCATGTGCTTCCCTCAGCCTGACGCAGGTGTTACAAGAGCTTCTTCCCCGCGCCACTTGGGGACCGGCGTCGTGCTTCCGTTGTTGTTCTCCCGTGTAGCTGCATTTCGTTTACGACCAAGGCAAAAAGACTGGATCCTCATCCCTGTTGCCAGTACCATCGAACGTGCAACGGGTGTCTAAACGGTACAAAGTTTGTGTCACCATCTCCCCCACCGTTTGACCGGAAATCTGGAAGAGGCAGCTCCTTTCACGCCAGCGGCATGTCCGTGCTGAACGCCAAAAGACAATTTCACGGGCCTCTCATCAACCGTAACCCCCGAGTGTTCCACCTGCTCCTACCATTGCTCTACCCAGAACCTGCGTGAAGCGGCCAGCCTCCTCGGCAGGGCCTCCATCTTGTTCTCCGTCGAAGATAAGTTAGCGGACTGTTACCACTCACCCCAAGAATCCTCTTACCATTCCTGGCACGTCTGGGACTCAACCCACGGAAACACCCAACCCGGCTACACTCTGCATTAGAATGGCTCGAGTCCTGCTGGCGCCAACAAAGCACAGTGGTTCGAAACCAACAAATCAGTTCACACAAAAAAAAAAACCTAGCACAACACTTACAGCGGTTCGTCCTGATCCGCCGCCCAAAGGAGTCACTCTGCCAGCTGCCACTCCACCTACCATAGCGCAAGACTCGCCTGTGCTACCAATCACAACTGCGCCACTTTTCGATGCTCTCTCACTCCTCTGCCCTACGCCCAGCCGCATCTCTCCAGTGGACACTTCAACGGACTGTGTTCCACCCCTCTTTCCATCAGCATCCACATTGGGGGCTGCCTTAACTCGTCGTCTGAGCTTATCTGTCTGCGAGTTGGAAGAGGTAGACCACAGCATTAAATTTGTCCTCTTTTTACGACGGAACTAACATTGCTATGTGCCACTGCATCAACCGTACCATCAATCCAAGAAGCCGCCTCTTCGGCTGTGGCAGTCCATAAAGAGAACGTCTTTTGAGATCCATCAATGAAGCCCTAACTAATGTGTTGGAGCCATTCGGTCCCCGTCCAATCCGCCTTGGCGTTGCAAGCAGACTCCGTCTCCGCCATTCCACGATCTACACCAGGACGCTCCTTCACCATTACCATTGCCGTATGATGCCACCTCGGTCACCGCGTGGCGCTCCTTCACTCCGGATGGCATTCCTCCACTCCCGGAACAATTAGATGTTCTAACCTCTTTGTCACAGGCTGCCAATTCTGCAAATTTCACGGGCCTCTCATCGTACTAAATCTCTCTGGCAATACGATGATGCCCCAGGCGTTGTTCCCATTTTCCATGGCATCCATCCCCACTCCGCAGTACCTTCCAGAGAACCACCCTGTTCTCCTTGCAGAAAGAAAGCACGAGGAGTGGCACTGGGCTTCCGGGTCCTTCCACAATAACTTTTTGTAACATATCACGATCTTCAAAACCTCTCTCGTGTGGATCGGCGAGGCAGCAGTTCCAGTGTTTTCCACGCCTCCTTGGGGAACCCCGAACTGTGCTCTCTCGCCACATCTCAATAAACTTAAGATCAGCCACTACTCTTTCTCGTTTGGCCGTTTTTATAACTCTCGTCAGGAATTGTTTTTATAACTCCTGTCAGGAACTGTGCTTCGTTACACTCCGCATTTTGGCCACAATCCGTTCTAAGAAAGGAAACGGACTGCCCTAGACTTTCCTGGCATCCTCCTACAAACATTTCCTCGGCCAAGTCACTTTAAACCTTTCACGTATCAACAATCCGCCCTTCCAGTTCTTCCGTCTTCAGCTTTCCGTCCACTTCACTACTCCTAGAACACTGGAGTTCTTGTTGACAAGGTAAGACGGCCTTGCTTTGCATGCATGCTCACATACCTTGTCCCCCTTAGGTGTCACACACTTCACTTGCATCCTCCGACTGCTCGCCGTACAATCCGGGTTTGCCACCCTTGCACACGAGGATGCTTTCCCAACCTCCCAGCGCCGGTTACAGCATCCGCCGCCATCTGGCCCTCTTATCCTGGTTAAGAATGGGATATTGGTTGGGGTAAAGGAGTTGTTTTTACCAGGACTAGTTCCTTTGGCGTGCTGACTGGTTAAGCGGGTGGCTTGAATCTAGCCTACTAGGTGACAAAGTCTGCTATAAATCAGGTAATGTAAATTTTCGTCAGTAATAAAAAGACCAGGGCCTGCACCTAGCTAATTTTAGTTCTTGTCGACTATACGAAAATATACATTACCTACAGCCCGCCCAGCCTCCCCAGTTCCGGACATGCGCATTATAACGAGCTCAGCAGGGAAGACAACTCTCTAGGGAAATTAATGCTCAAAAGGGTAAACTGCTATAAAACAGGCAATGTATATTTTCGTATAGGCAACAAAAACTAAAATTAACTAGAAGCAGGCCCTGGTATTTTAGTCTTTTGTAAACTTTTATTATTATTGTAAACTATAATTTTTTGTGAAACTATTTTTTTGCGAAACTTTGTTTTTTTGCAAAACTTTATTTTCGTGAAAGGTTTTGCAACAAGTTTTGCAATGCAGCCGACAGATTGTGCCACTGTCGCTGTATCAGTCCTTGGAAGAATTTGGAGGTGGCATGACGTCATCGTAGCACACTATCATAGCGAGTGAAACCTGTTTTCGGTGGGTTGTGCTTACTAACTTGGCGGCTGCGCGAGTTGCCTTCCTGTGCTCTGATCATAGCAGCGGAAACCAAAACTTAATCTCTGCGTAATTTATTAAATTAAAGTATGGGAACTTACGCTTCCATGACTATTAACCCTAGAAATACTCTTTAAAATTTATTTCATTCAGGCGATAATCCACAAAACGTAAAATGTGCAGACAAGCGTTTGGATCGCGTCCAGTTATTGCTTGTGGGGAGAGAGAAGCAGGTTAGGTGACACACGCTTCATTTGAAAAGAATCAGTGCTGCTATTCTACCCTAACTTCAACAGGGTATAATATGTTTGCTCCGTTCTGTTAGCAGTGGCAGGAAAGTAGACTTAGGGGCCGTGTGGAAGTTAACAAAAAGGGTCCCCTTACCGTCGCCCCCACCCAATAGAAGAACAATAATTATTATAATAAAAAATTTAAATTATTTTTTTTCAAAAAAGTTCCTATCTTAAAACTTCTCAATGCGTGACATTTTATTTTTATGATCATTGCTAAAAAGTCTTCTCTAGGAGCTCTCTGCTCAGCAAACACATTAATTTTCGCTGCAATATCCAATTTTGCAGTTCTATCGACAGTAGGGATAATCCACTCAATCTTTCCTGGCCCATAGTAGTTCTTAGAAAATTTTGAATGATCTTTAATTTAGTAAATGACCGCTCCAGGGCCTATCGATAATCAAGCCCAAAAGCTGCTCTGCCCCACCCCGCCAATGCTTGGTTCAGCTAAACTAATTATTATTTTAATGTGGTGGTTTGGCTATTGACTTAATGGCCTTTTGTGGCCGGTTTTTAGTTTTGTGGTTTAAATTCAGCTGCAATTCTGCATTCTGATTCTGTATTGTGCAGGGTCCTTGCAGGACCCCTCATAAAACCGGCCCCATGTTCAGGATGATGGTCCGTCCCTGTCTATTGGTTACGCCGCATGGGGTGTAGATGAGCCTTACTAATTAACGGGGAGGGGGGGGGGCGGTTGGGGGGAAAAAAAATCAACTAGGCCTGGTGTTTTCTTTTAATTCAATATTTAGTCTAATGTTTTCTACATTCGAACTCGGGCAGTAAGCACTTAAACAGGTGTTCAAAAATTGGTTGAAGTCTGAATGCCAGTGCCTGTAAATCAAGGCACTTGCTGCTTCTGCCTTACAGGAAAATGGCGTTTGGGTTAAGAACAGCAAGTGCCAGTTTAATCAAGATAAGATTAAGTATCTAGGATTTGAAATTAGCAAAGATGGAATGATGAACCTTCCTGAAAAGCTGGATGCAGTGAGGTTGGCCCCAGAACCACAAAATGCTCAAGAATTAAAGAGTTATTTAGGGTTTATGAACCAGTATAGTAGGTTTGTGTCTCATATGGCAACTCTGCTGGCTCCCTTAAATAAACTACTTTCACCTAAAGAACCATGGAACTGGACCTCTCAGTGTTCAGCTGCCGTAGCTAACGCAAAAAAGGCATTTTTGGAAAGTCAAGTCCTTACCCATTACGACCCCAAACTTCCACTTAAGCTAGTTGCAGACGCAAGTCCTGTGGGAATTGGGGCCTCTTTGATGCATGTCATGCCGGATGGTACTGATAGACCGATAGGATTTGTCTCACGAGCACTTTCAAAAGCTGAGCTTAATTATGCACAGTTTGATCGTGAGGTCCTTTCTATCGTTTTTGGGGTGAAGCGTTTCCATCAGTTTCTCTACGGGCGTAGATTCACATTGCAAACGGACCAGAAAGCCTTGCTTTGGGTATTTGGAAAGAAGGTAGCAATTCCAGCTATGGCTGCCGCTCGCATTCAGCGATGGGAACTATATCTCAATGGCTATCATTTTGATTTGCAATATATCCCAGGCAAGGATAATTTAACTACTGATTTTTTGTCTAGGATGTCGTTGCCCTGTGAACCGACGCCTGAGAAAGTTACAGGTTTTGCAGTAATGAACATGAATGTTATTGACTCATTACCCATTCTGTCGACCAGTTAGAGAAGTTTACCGTTACTGATACCGTTGCAAAGTCTATCGTTATACACTGGAAGGCTGGCCTAACAGGGTGGATGATGAAGAATTAAAACCCTTTTTTGTGCGCCGTCTAGAGTTGTCTCTAGGGGGTAAAGCATTATTTTGGGGACATCGTTTAATCATACCTGAATTGATAAGACCACACGTAATGGCCGAACTCCATCTGGGTCATTGCTGGATTGTTAGAATAAAAGCATTGGCTCGTTCTAGAGTATGGTGGCCAGGTATTGATAATGATTTAGAAAAACATATCAAATGCTGTAGTGCCTGTCAGTTAACTAAGGATGGAATGACAGCAAAGAAAAAGCATGTATGGGAACAACCTGTTGCTGTATGGTCTAGAATACATATTGATTTTTTTGGGCCGTGTTTTGGTAACAAAATGTTTTTTGTTGTACTTGATGCACACTCGAAATTCCCGTTTGTTTTTGAAATGAACTCCACAACTAGCGTGAGTGTCATTAAGAAGTTAAAAGAATTATTTACTACCTATGGCCTGGTAAAAACCGTCGTGTCTTACAACGGACGTCAGTTCTGTAGTTCTGAATTCAAGGAATTTATGCAAGAGTGTGGCATTAGACACATACTAGGTGTACCTTACTTTCCAGAAAATAATGGGCAGGCCGAGGCGCTAGTAAAAGCCGCTAAAATATCAATGAAGGCTAGCCTACAAGAAGGTTTAAGTGTTGCCGACGCATTAAATAATTTTTTGGTACAAGTGCGCAACATTCCCAACAGCGTAATGTCAATCACTCCTGCTAAGTTATTCCTAGGGCGTAACACAAGATGCCGTTTGTCATTGCTAATACCTAATGCAAACACACAAGAAAAGTACGAACAATATCAGCGTATGCAATTAAAGTCTAACGCTAAGCTACCGGACACAGAGTTCACTGTTGACTCACCCGTATATGCGAGAGACTATCGAATTGGCGCTAAAACGAAGTGGGCAGAAGCAATTGTCGTCGAAAGACTCGGTAATTTGCGCTATTTGGTTCGTGTGTGTGAAGAATTCTTTCACGTGACAGGAAACCTGGGAGGGAACTTGATGTGTTTCCGCCCACACAACCAATCAGCGACCAGCAGAAGGTGGTCCCACCTTCGCGTTGAATTGATCAACCAATCAGCGCTCGCCAGCAATTAAACATGGAGGCGTTTGAGTGGCGTGACAATTTTGCGTATTCGCCACGAGATGGAAGCACCAACCAGAGCGGAATAGCAAACCCCGCTACGAATGCAAAACTGAAACCATCATCGAACGAGTGTTCAGAAATTTCAAGTGACGCGATGCCAGCTCTTTCGCCGATTGATAATAAAGTGCGCCGCACGAATAACGAGGTCTGCGGTGCTATGCCAAAGCTTACAAGCGAGATTCGCCGAATTCTCAGACTGTCCGGAAATTGGGGGCATTTTAGCCGAACAAACTGTCCGTGAGGCTGAACAGCCTGTATTTCGTAAGTCGCTTCGAGCGAGTGAACTGGCTACCCAAAGGGTACCCTTTGCCACTGGTATAACCCTTTACATGTGGATATTGTAAGGGCGGGCTTAGAGTTATCATCGAGCTCTACCTGTAAGAAAGCGTCGGACAAGTCAATGATCGAGAATTTGTCACTTCCAGCTAATTTACCAAATAATTCTTCCGCACGAGGTACCGGGAAGTACTCAATTTCTAGTTCCGGATTGACTGTTACGCTGTAATCTCCCACTATCCTAACGTCCCCGTTAGGTTTGAATACGCAAACTATGGGAGTTGCCCAAGCAGAACAGTCAACTGGTTTTAAGACTCCCTCAGCAACTAGCCGGTCGATTTCAGCCTCCACCTTTCCTCTTACTGCTAAGGGGACAGGTCCAGCCTTGCAATAACGTGGTTTGGCATCAGCTTTTAACTTGATACTGGCCTTGTAATATTTAAATTTGCCCAAACCTGGTTTAAAAAGGTCCGGAAACTTATCAAAGATTTCTTCAGCAGTAACATGTTGGACAGATTCATTAACATCTTCAAGATCCTTGAAGTCTAAGTGGAAAAATTGACTGAGTGTGATTTTAAACTTTAATATCCAGCTTTTCCCTAGGAGAGCTGGCTGTTCTCCTGAAGACACAATTGCAGTCAGAAGTTCAGTTTGACCATTAAGTTTGACATTTACTTTAATTGCTCCTAGAGGTGAATAACCTCACACTACCCAAGCTTTTAAGAAGATTGGTATAGGTCTTAATTCAACACATGCAAAATATTTCTTATACCAACTTTTAGGAATAACAGTCAAATCACACCCACTATCAACTTCCAGTGCTAATTTGCGACCATTTAGTTCACATTGCACAGCCCATTTGTTAGACTGCATGTCAACTATAGTCATTCTATTGATATTAGAAACTAAGCTCTCATCTGAATCAGGCTCCTGCAATGTAGCATCAGAGTCAGAATTTTTAGACTCCACTAAAACTTGGTGTGCTTTTTTCTTTCTGAAACTATGAGACTTCCTCTTCATATTTCCGTGAACCTGTTTAGGTACACAAGAAGCAGCCGCCGCAGTGCTAACGCCCGCTTTATCAGACTTGCACATACGACACAGATGTCCTACTTCCTGACAAATGGAACAAGTAGACTTCCTCCATTTGCAATCTGGGCGTATATGATTGGATAATCCACAGCAATAGCACGTTAAATTTGCTTTACTCTTAAACTTTGGATGCTTTCCAGAGACTTTATGCACGGATGAGGCTTTAAAATGACTAACATCAGATTCAGCTCTTTCCTGAGCGAGCACAACCTTGCAGGCTTCATCAAACGTGACTTTATCATAGTCCATTGCCATCAGTTTTTCTTGGGCGCGATTATTCCGTATTCCCGAGACAAACCTATCTCTCAGCATTTCCTTTAGTGATGCACCATAATCACAATTTAATGTTAACTGTTTGAGAGCTGCAATGTACTCTGAAACTGACTCGCCAGAACGTTGCTCACGCTTGAAATAGCTTACCCTTTCAGCTATAATTGAAGGATTTGGATCAATATTACTCTTTAGTAAAGTATCAATTTCACTCATGGTTTTAGAATTCACAGTATCAGGTGCACATAGATTGCGCAAAAGACCATATGTCTTGCAACCTACACTGGCCAGAAAAATTGGAACCTGTTTGTCTGTTGGAATGTCAAAGGCAAAAAAATGATTTGTAAGCCTTTCATAGTAAATTGACCAAGACTCCAACTCTGGCTTGAATTCATCAAACCTCTTATGAATTCGCGTAGGGGTGGTGGACCCAGCTACTGGAGGATTTGTCGACATTATGCTAACTTCCTCACTTTCCTCACTTATACCCTGCTCAAATTCAATAGTTTGATTTAAATTACACTCTAACTCAGAATTCAACTCTGAATTAGACCTTGTTTCGGGTCCACCAAATAACCTTACAGCTACACCTGGTGTAAAGGATGAACTCCTGAAACTAAATCTTTCTGCTTTTTTTAAAATTTTTGCTCATAAGCGATAGCAGAACTACAACTACTAAGTTTAACTGCATTTAACTGCAGGATTAATTCCCCTTAGTAAGTTAGTTTTAACTTTAATTTTGAAACTTTAGCACAGCTTGCTTTAGCTTAGGCTTTCATATGACAAATTTCATCAACAATTTCACTGGCTTTTTGTGTAACCTGCTAGGTTACTCAGAGAATGCGGTCGCAAATCACACCTCTTAAAGATTATACAGAAAAACACTTACATTTTTTCTTTCTCTATACCAATTGTTTAAATCATAGGATTTTAAAACCTCTTTTAGCCAAGCAACTGCACTATTTCAATTAGTTTACAACACTAATTCTTATAAATTCAGCATTTTAACCTGAGTTGACATTCTTAATAATGCAATGTAACAGTTAATAAATGACTGAAATTTAGCAACATGACTGCTAATTAAAAAATTAAATTACAACAAATTCAATTTTAACACTCCTAGCCTGCGCGCAACATTCCCACCGGCCTGCAGTGCTATGCCACAGGTCCTCAATGGTGCACTTGGAAAATCACACACAAACGTTAATCTTTGCCCAATTTTGGGTCTTACAAAATTTTCACAAAATACCTCGGGAGTATTTGACCAAATACTCGTATCCAGGATGTCCTTTGTCCCTCTCCTGCATTGGCCAGACGTCTTGAAGAAGCACAATTTAGACCGCTGGCCACTTTCTCTGGCTATTGCAGCCTGCCACACTACAACACTCCAGGTACTAGCAGCCCCCTAGCTACGGAATTTAAGTTTAAATTCATAAATTAATACTTATACAGTGCCCCATGCCTGGGTATACCGTATTTCAGCAATTTACATTGGTTTGCAAAAGTATGAATTCTAGTTTTCTTTCCCTAGATATTTCCTAAGCCTCGTCGCCATTGCTGCATACTGCACAAGTTAATGGGTTCATGCTAAGGTGACCCATGCCCAAAGGAAATCCCCCCGAATGATTGACAGCTAGGAGACCTCTTTTGTGAATGACTGGCAGCCAGGTAAAAGGCCCTGGCTGGCTCTTTATAGCCTTGGTTTGCAATACCAGCATACACTCTGATCCCAGAGTGCATCATACATACTTAACATGTAAAGGTAGCCCCACCTAGTGGCAAGTAAGCAAAGATACAACATTAGTGGCTAAGGCCACTTCAGATAACTCAATATCAAATACACCACAGTTTTTTTTTTTAATGTGGTGGTTTGGCTATTGACTTAATGGCCTTTTGTGGCTGGTTTTTAGTTTTGTGGTTTAAATTCAGCTGCAATTCTGCATTCTGATTCTGTATTGTGCAGGGTCCTTGCAGGACCCCTCATAAAGCAGGGCCCATGTTCAGGATGATGGTCCGTCCCTGTCTATTGGTTACGCCGCATGGGGTGTAGTGGAGCCTTACTAATTAAGGGGGATGGGGGGGCGGTTTGGGGAAAAAAAAAAACAAATTCAACTATGGCCATTGTTTTCTGCGAAATTCCATATTTGGTCTAATGTTTACCACATTCGAACTCGGGCAGTAAGTACTTAAACAGGTGTTCAAAAATTGTTTGAAATTTGAGTGCCAGTGCCCATAAATCAAGGCAGGAGAGAAAAATTGTAAGAAATAAATGAATCGCGGGAAAAAACATAAAATAAAATTATTTTGTCAGTTCGTTGTAGGACGATTTACCCATGCCAAACTACTTTCAAAAGGATAGAGAAAAGCAAATTTGTTAATCTTGGATCATTAAGCTTCAGCTTGCAGTGTTGCTTCAGCTTGCAGCGTTGTCACAAAATAATGCACCTATTACAGACGTGCTTCTTCAGCCGCACGAACAGTTTCTGGCAGCAATGCAACAGAGCGCGTAGCAACGTTCGTATTAGGTGTCTGGGCATATACGGCGACAGTGGCGTCCTCATCGGGCCGCATTACGAAACTTGTTACAAAAAATAAAAGTTTTTCAAAAAAATAATTTTCGTGAAACTTCCATTTTTTTGTAAAATTTTAATATTTTGTAAAAGTAATTTTTTTGGCGAAACTTTATTTTTATTTTTTATTTTTTTATAAAAACCTTATTTTTTGTAAAACTTTTTATTGTTGAGGAACCTATTTTTTTTAGTCTGTTTTATTCTGGCTGAACTAACACTTATTGCAAAACTTTAATTTTATTCGAGCAGTGAATTATGTCGCACATGGCGCTCCATACATACACAATGCAAGAAAAATGATGGTACAATACAAATGAAGTGGTGATAGGTTTTTTTTTTTGCACGGGGTTGTAAAATCACCTGGCGTGACTTCTCGCATTGTTTGGCTCACACAATGCATCTGGATGCAAAAGCTTGTCTAGCAGGATTCTCCTGCTTCGATTTGTTAACCCGTTTTCGGCGAAAACCCAGTGTTTGTTGCCTGCTGCTGCCCACAAGATTGACCAGTCAACATGTTTCCCCAACATACGATGTCTTCACGATGCCTCTTTTTCGGAATACAGTGCATATCCCGGATCAGGATGAACTGTTGCTACACTTGTAAATTTTTTCCGACTTGCCCAGCTCTAAAAGACTGCCTCCCTATGTTCTGAACATTATAGTTGACATCACGCGTGTGCACGTGAATCGCCTGCCCATCGCCAACACCAGCTGTTGTCTTCGGGGGCTGCTGACTACTATTTAAATGCTGAGTCCTTTCTCGACATTTAGATTTTCATCAATGACAACACGTCAATCCTGGAGATTGTGTTGACACAATTAAGAAGACATTATTTGCTGCATCGTTGAAGAAATAAAATTAAAAAAATCATCTCAATCAAGAACCACTGTTAGCTGATGCAATTGTTTACATTCTCTGCAAGTGTTTGCAGTTGTCCTGCCGTTTGTTTGGTATCCCTACACAAGTGATGCAACTCAGAATAAGCTGCACTTCTGGTATGACTGCTCACAATTCGGATACAATTTTTCAGTTACGCAGAATGTATTTGCTTTTCAGAAACAAAAATTCTAATTTTCACCGAACTCTTTAAGTCTTCAAGTTAATTATCATGTTTTCTTTGGTGCTGAAGAATACTGCTCTTCCAGGCTTCTATTTGCCAACGTGGAATTTGGCACCCTACGCTTTTGGTTATCTAGCACCCTGGCTAACATCATCAGTCAAGACTTCATTTCGGCACTTTTCACCCGGTGAGGGCTGCTGTTCAAACTGCATCATTATGTCACCGTTTTTCGGCACTATATGTGGTGCCACATTCCACCCCACTCCCCCTGCTGTGGCACTCCATCAACAAAGCAAAAGCCAACAAACTGAAACGACAACGATTGTGCGCACAAAGGATACAAGCATCACCAATACTATTGTTGCGAAAATGTAAGCTCGTGTTTGACCAGGTAGAAGTGTGTGCCTCATCTAAACACGACCGAAAGCTTAAATTCAAAACCCAGAAAAAGACCGAGAAAACCAATCATACGAGACAAGCCATTTTTGGATCTTTTCTTCTTACTCATCTCGTCGTTCACCCAAGCCTACTGCTTCTAAGGATCAACCTTTGGACAAAGGCGAAATTAATGAAGTCTTGAGAGGGCTAAATGCAGAAATGCTCGCAGTCACCATTCTTTTCGGTGTTTAGTTCTACAGATAATTTTCCATACGTCTGTGACTGGATCGATGCTACAACCTCTAACAACACAAGCGTCAATGTTCCCCACCGTTCGTCTCAAGCACACAGCAATGCAGATTTCCCATGTAGCAATTTCCTCCAAGCGAAACTCGCTCCTGGTGTCAAACTAACATCATTTTCGTCATCCTTTTGATCTTAATGGCGAAAGCAGCTCCAATAACGAATAACATCACTCCCGCAGAACCTCTTCCCACCGACACGACAGCAGCTACTATGATGAAAACGACACTGAAAGGCTCCTGCTATTGACAAGGCACACTGTGCATCCGACGCTTCCCCCTTTCGTGAAAGGCAAAAGCACTAAAACCAACATGGCTCTCCGAACCTCCTTTCGGCGCTTATGGATATTACGACACCAATTCTTCACCTTTTGGCTGGAACTGGGAAGATGACTCTCGACATGCACATTTCAGGGATAATTCCTCCTTCGTGATGCTGATGGTCCTGCTGGAATTCAGTTATCTGAACTGCTTAAAACTGTTGAAGATTTCCTGACTTCTTCCTTAATAACCCATCTGATGAAGCTCAACTCTTAAAGAATAGGGGTTTAACAACCGAGTTTGGCTTCGGTCTTTGTGATGGCATCCCCAGACAGAAGTCTGTCTTAGGCCAATCCACTGCTTTTCTCACTACCCTCTTACGTAATGGTGGTCTTTTACGTGGAAAAGGCGAGCCCTACAAATTGGATAAAGACCCTCCACCACCTCGTCCTAGAAGAGAGAACAACTTTTCAAACCATTTGGCAACGGATCTGCCAACCCCAAGGATTTTGAAACCTACTCAAAGTCAGAATTTTTTTTTTACAACCGAGGCGAATTTTGATTTTGGCAGTGGCATGCAGACCCCCAAGAAAGTTGAAGTTCTATCTTCCATCTTAAAAGACAATGACAAAATTATGTGACTTGTTCTCAGAGCTTCACAAACTTACGTACCTAACACCGCCACTGAGGGAATTTGTGCGAAGTTTTCCTTGGAAACTGATCAAGTGACTGCAAATGATTAGTTTTCCTGATCAACAAAGTATTCAAGAAAACTGTAACTCACCCACTTGTAACTTCGATGGCCATTTGAGGCCTTCAAATTGGCCTTCCACAAACAGTGACGGAAAATGGTTGAACGACAGAGAATGGTGACGAGTTGACCTTCAAAGACAGACTCATGACACTTGACAACACTTCCATTTTGGGAAAGCAAGATTGAACAGATGGATGTGAACCCAATGGCCGTGGACAAGGCTAAGACAATGTCAGAAGTGAAGAAAGTTGACTCAACTTCATCGGCAGACATTCACCTATGACACCATCCCCAAATTGTCTGCTGCCATGTAGACACCTGATCAACATCAACACCGCCTCCCCCCCCCCCCCAGGGGAAAGAGGGGGGGGGGAAGACGGGGTGGGGGTGGGCGGGTTTTCCACAACTGACCATTCAGTGAAAGTAAATGACACTAGGACATTTCATCTTCGCAACTTCAATTGGCATGTGGTGCTAAGATTTCTTCGACTTCTTCAAACCTATGACAAAGACATGGAGTCAAAATCTCCCAGGCGCTAATCGCTTCAAACTTAACAGGTGGCCTTGATCATTAAACATCTCAAAACGCAAAACTCTGAAATGCAAGGAAGTAATAAGATAAGATAAGATATAATTTATTACCATACAAATTTGGTAAAAGGAATCAGGAAGGGATGGCTATCATCCACTAACACCTGTCCTAAAGCGATTTTAAATTTACAAAACATTTTAAAATATAAAGAAAAACAATAAGAACAATGATAATACTTACGCTAGTGTCTCGCTGCCAAGTAGACGTTTAATTGTTGTTGGAGCTTAATTGTTAGAGCGTAATTCTTAGAGTGTAATTGTTGTCAGATGGCGGCTCACTAGCTGCAGACTGTGTCTTTTAACTGAAACCAACTTATACGTGATTTCAGCTTACTGGTGTAAATTCCCCATGCGTTAGAAATCTTTGCAAATCGTTTGAATCAGGTGTCTTGGGTCCAGTAACAAAGAAAAACTCAACACGAAAATGTGGGAACGTGTCCTTCATGGAGAGAAAGTGTCCTCAATAACGTTGATTTGTGTTACTGGTAACTAGTCCGCAGGCTCCCATGTTAATTCTCATAGGGTATAACGACACGTCTACAGCTGATTAGGGAAAGTTGCCAGATCTAAATTTCGGCAGACAGTAAAGCGTCATATGGGAAGTGCCTTTTTCTAAAATGGGGATTGCAGCTAGAAGCACGCGGTCCTAAAGTGGCTCGTAAGTGAAAAATTATTGTTGTAACCATTATTTGTATTGTCATCCAACAGTCGATTATAACATGCTTAAGTGTTACACGCGTATTATTTCAGTACCTAATTGTCAGAATTCATTGTTGTTGCAAATAGGTGGTTCACTTTGAAGCAATTAGGTGGTTGCAATGGAGAGCGACGTCGATGTTGATACGCTATTGAG
>JAHWFP010170169.1:0-35229 GCA_023313725.1 Lithobius niger
CAGTCTGTCTAGAGATCTTTGTGGGTGAGAGCTAATTGATTTTAAATTAAATATCCGATGAGTCCCTAAGAGAAGCAATGGTGGAACATTTGCACACCGTTGTACACTGTACTTCTCGCTTGTCGTCTGCTCAACGCTTGCACGATTCCATTTGCATAGAGTTTCCATTAACATCAAGTTCCGGGTTAGTAAAGAGTTGGGGGCACACCGCTCATGCAAATGAACCGTGCAAGCGTTGAGCAGACGACATACGAGAAGTACAGTGGGCAATGGTTTCCACGCATTTTCAAGAACACTAGCCCTTGTAGCAATGTAAAACAGAAACAAGTACAAGAAAGGAAGCCTGAAGAAGATAGGAGAGGCCGAAATTCACACCACTCGGACTATTAGGCCTATCGAAAATTCGCAAAATACCAAAGCCTACTGAATGTATTTTTGTTTTTGAATTTAGTCGTTACATTTGTGAAAGATGTAAAGATGTATGTGAAAACCCAGATTTTTTTATATTTTGGTTCTTAATAAATCATTAACCTTCTATGTCATTGGCCAACATTGTAGCATTTTGACATTGTTTGTTCATGCACAAATGAACTCTAATAAGCATTGCCTGCCAGCTGTCTAATTATTTGACACCGTTTGATGATGTGGTTTGTTGGATTTGCAAAAAAAACAAAAAAAAAACACAGGTAAAGCTACTAAAAAAAACTACAGGTAAAAATATCTAATTTAACCGTATGAAAAAATAATAAAACTATTTTTTATTGAAAATTCCATTGCGTATTTTTTTATAAGTTCAAAGATGATAAAACAAAAAAATCTGAGAAAACAAATGACAAATTACTATGCTATTGGATTAGATAACTTTTTGGGCAAAAAATTTTCATGTTGGTGGAAAATGCTGTAACAATAAAGGGATATTTTATTTTTTACATTTATTCAAGATTTGGAGAAGTTAGCAGTCAATCTTCACTGCACTTCAAGTTTCTCCCCAATATATGCAAAAAGAAAGAAAAATGTTACAACACTTAATTTAAAACTAATCGCTATACAAATTTAGTATAAATTTCATGTGGTTGTAAACCATTCAACCAACAACTTCACACTATTAAAGTGTCACTATGACCATTTGAAATGCGAACGAAAATACTATGGCGCCATCTAGCGGCAGTCATATTGTTAACCTTTATAGCTTGCTCCCAGGTGCATGAGGTCGAACCAAATTTTACCTCAATAATTAATGAGGTCGTGGCTTGTTTGTTTCGTTAAAAGAAATGCCGTTGTGCATTCCTTCGCTTAATGCAAGCAAGTGCTAGATGATACTAGATAGCGCTAGATGTTGCCAGATTCTGCCTACTTTCAATCGGTGATAGTGCCACTTTCAACAAGCAATAATTTTATAATTTTACACCACGCCTGCATATACCATTAACAAATAAATACTGACAACTTTTGCTCATTAGCTTTCCTTCCCGGATATACTCTTAACGAAAATAATTTAGGGCTAGTCACTCCTTTTTTTTTCCTGGCCACCTATTTCCTTGGTTCCACCAAAATCATTTTCTCAAGCAAACTTATATTAAAGGCGCTTTCTTCAGTTTCTTTCGACTTTCTTGCAAATCGAGCAAGACAGACAGAAACACTACAGGTTTAGAAGTACCAGTTAGACATGGCGTTCGCAACAATAAGGTAAGACTTTCGCTGTTTACCCAAGGGCAATAAAGCCTTTACCACATTGTTGCTGAACCCATCATCTAGAATAATTGTACAATGCTGAGTTGAATCTTTAGTGGACGAGCCATTGTTGCAATAAAGTGAGAGTGTTAGTGCATTGTTGCCGGATCATCGAGGAACATATTTGTACAACAACGATTTGCATTGTTAGTGACCGAGCCATTGTTGTTGTAGGTGGGAATGTTCTTTGCTCCAACTCGGTTTTTAAAACTCAATAACTGCAATAAATGCATAATTTGTTTATTTTAATCAATTTTAACTCTTTCCATTGGGTTTTTCTTCAGCTGCAATAAATGTATTATTTTGGAAACATTGATACGTAAATATTGATACGCAAACATTGACAGCAGTAGTAGTGTTACTTACGTAAGTCAGAACCAAAGGCCCTAGTTTTCTTACTTACTTACGTAAGAACCCTACGCCTTCGTTTTCTATGCCTAAAATTTTTTTTTCTTATTTTCAAAATCAGTAGTTGTTAATTTAAAGTGTGAAATAGTTTAATAATACTTTAGAAACGATTTGGGATACGTAAATATGGACAGCGATTGTATTTTTACTCCTTAAGTAAGAATCAAAGACCTTCGTTTTCTTACTTACGTAAGTAAGAAACCCACGCCTAGCCGTGGTTCTTACTAGTGGTAAGACAACGGTTTCATTGTTGTAGCAGTGTGTCTTCATGATATAAATCCATTGCTGCAACTGCAACAATGGTCCAACAATGAAAGAGTTGTACAAATGACGGGAGTGAACCCTCCTAACGCTCCGGAACAATGTACGCCAGTGATTGTTGCAATCGGCGTAATGGGCTATTCTCCAGAACATAATTTTAAACGGTTAATACTGTAATATTGTTACTTCGAAATTTATTCATACACGTTCGCACTCGAATGAGAAGTAAAGGTGAAAGTAAATATTCTTCAAGTTCAAGTTTTAACGTACCGGTCACTCAGTTCGAGTACTCTGTATCCGTTTAATGCAGCGATTGTGGCTACAAAAAGAAGAAGAAAAGCCATCCGTTAAGAATATTAGTGAACAGTTGCAGTTTGGTCCAATATTTATTTAGAAATCATCCTTTAGTCAATGATAGACTTACATAACAACCAAAATACTTGGGTGGTGGTAGCCATTTTGAAGCTAAGCCGGCATTCCGTTCTGCGAAAAATTCTGATCGCCATTGCAATTTTTGCCGCCCCGAAATTTGAAATAAAAAGTGGCACGATATTTCGGCTGGTCTCCCCGAAGGAAAGCGTAGTATTTTCTACCGGTATCCAGATTAATTTATTACAATATCTTAACAAAAACAAATATATGTATAAATTTTGTAGCTGATAAAAAGGTACGGCATATCGCGCCACTGGTGGCAGCATTGTAAATCAAAGTGCGTTTGGGCAGTACAATGCCAGCTGAGGTTTTGTCGTTATCTGAACCGACAACTAACCCGCAGCTTCAATATAGCACGATTCCACGCCTAACAAAAAAATAAAGCTTACCATTGCGAGTTAAACTTAAAAGTTTAACGCATTATTTCTGTCGCTAAGCACATGAAGTACTTCAGTGAACGCATTTTCATACCTGCCATTTTGTTTTAAGGATTATTGAAAAAAAATGCCGAATTTGCGTGGTAGAAGTTAGAACCGTGGATGAATATGTGGAAATAAAATGAGAACTACGTTCTTGTTTTTATAGTTTCACTCTAGTAGTAAACTTATGGCTTTTTATCTTAAATAAATTCACATACTTGTGCACTAAATATTTTATTTTTCATTTTTAAAGTATGTATTTGGGTTTTCTTAACTATTCAGATTTCCTAAACACAAGCATGGCCGCCAACACGGGTGGTTTTCAACCGGTAAGTATTTTAAGGTGTTCCTCTAACGACAGGGTCAATTTATGGATCGTTTGAACGAACCAAATGTTTTTAATGATACCTCAGTAGCTAGCAGGCTTAATTTCCATAGAAATTATGCAAAACTGCAGCATTTACAATACTTTGAATACCCCCCGTATCTCGGTACAGGCACGTTTATCGTGCAAATGAACCTTGGATTGGATAAAGGACGGAAAATCACTCGCAGTCACTTCGTGAACTAACCAAGTGAACGAAGAACGAAGTGTGAATTGTAAACCCAAGGACTAATAGTCATTACAACTGGGCAGTTCTAAGTTCAAGGAGGTAACCTCTTTTGTTATTATTGTACGAGCACGGTATTCCTACTTATGTAGGCGGGAAGAGGGGGGTGGGGCGCTTGTTTGACGAAATTCTTAACAATAAAATAATCCCTTTCAATCCTGTTGTATGGCATATTCGTATAAGCGTCACAAGCGTTAGGCCCCTCCCATAACATGGCCGCTGGTGGACCAACGAACCCGACTCGTGCTAGTATCATAAGTAAACAGCTTGGTATCGGCTGTATTTTCCTTCCACCTAAAAGCTACTATGGTTCAGTTTTGTGCTATATGTGGTTACCCCGGATAGCTACTTCCCAGCAAGTCCAGGGTTTGTATTGAGACACTTGGTAACTAACAACTGTTTATTTGAAAGTTGTGTTGAAAATGTTGCTTGCAGGGAGCCATGGTGGAGTGAGACTGAGACTGTTTCAGATCAAGAAGGTCAACTATGTGGGGTGGGTAGGAACGGGTGGGCTCGTGAATCTCACCGTTGCACTAACAAAAGTGTAAACCCTAATTTTACCGTTTGCCGGCATTAACAAAATTTCGGCTGCTATTCAACTACAGCAAAAGACCTCCGATATTGGCGGTTCGTAGGGCTGATTAATCATACAAGAACGCCAAGAACTGCAGAATCTGTTTGGAGTATTTTATCTCGGGTAAAAAAAACCATTGTCTATGGATAATTCATTCATATTCGTTGTACTTTTTCCAAGTCTCTTGCCTCGACTCATTTCGGAAATGTTCAACAAGGCATCTGTCATCAAAGTATGTCCAATTTGAGACAAGAGACTTTCTGGCAGAAGAGAGGAGACCCTATGGGCTATTCTTGCTCCCCAGTTTTAGCTGAGCTAGTCTGCCAATGCCTTGATGACCACGTGCATCATATCCAGCCAAAACACGGGTTCTGGGCTCGATTCGTGGATGACGTGTGCTCGGTACAAAAGAAAGAAGATACACCTAAGCGTCTCCTTGATTTTAATAACAGGCATGAGATGTTAAATCCACTCATAGAGACTGGAAGAAATAGACCCTCCCCCCCTCCTGGAAGTTAGGATCACCAAAAAGCCTGATGGGAGCTTACACTTCCAATCGTACCAAAAACCTCTGCCATGAACGGAGGCATCCCTTATAACAACTCTGAGAACCCAGCTCCACAACTGAAGGTGTAGCCAGAATGAAATAGTCCACATTGTGGGCCTTTCTTTGGATAACACAACAGCCTGACTCCACCTTCAAGAAGAAAAAGCACATAATTTCATAAAAATGGTCTATCATCTTTATGTTGTAATTCATGGATTAAACAATCTCTAGCATTAAGTAAGCAAACGAAAAAGACCCGACCATAATGCAGAGGTTGATAGTTCCCAAGGGCAGGTCTCACATATATAAGAGGGGTGAGTGAACCGATTCAGAGTTCTGCAACGGCACTACTTCAAATGTTTCTCAAAAATGGCAAAGGAATCAAACCTTTGATTCATCTGAAACAGCAGATCCTGGAATCTCTTTCACATACCAAGAAGGGAATCTATCTTGTTCCATTTGGAAGGTGCAATGCTGTCTATACAGGAGAGGCGGAAAGGAGTTCAGCTACCTGAGTTAAACAACATGTGGCCTAAACCAGGAATGAAGTAGAGAAAAATGAATAGATAGTAGAGAATGAAGCATGGCAGTTCGCCACATGGACACACATGAGATAATGACAAGGAAACAAAGGTTCTCCTTTTCCCAAATTCAGCTAGAGACTTCCATTTTAGGGCAATGGAATCTCTTTCCATGTAACACTTAAAACGTACTGGGTAAGTTACTGTAACCGTAATGAACACGCAGCCCCCTTCCTACCCCAAAATTATGAACATCTTACAGAAAAATCTAGCCGTCCAGCTTGTGCAACAATGGGGAACGGTGTTCCTGTTTGTCACCAGCGGCTACGTGTTACCAGTTTGAATTTCCAATGCGATGAAGCTGTTGACTACCGTAGCAATGCTATCACAACCGCAAAAGTGTCGAATTTAGCTTGAAGATGTTTTCCGAACATTGGAAAGTTTGCGTAATTTTTGTGAGTTTCGTATGAAATCTGATCACAAGTACGCATCCCACTACCGCGACAAGTATTCGTAGCAAGTGAAGAGGGCTTGGTGAAACATTGTTTTGGACCTGTATCAGGTTGGCAGAAATGTCAATAGCCTATAGACTTAGCTGTTTGCATTGCAGTGTATCAGTTTTTGTTCTATTCTGATCTGTGTTTTATGCTAGGCCTAGTGAGTTTTATTTAGAATTTTAATTTAGCTCATTAGATAATAACAGACATTTTGTGTTTTTATATCAGCAGGACTCCGATGTACACATCTCTTACGATGAACAACAAAAGATCAACAAATTTGCTCGTCAAAATGCCCGACTAGAAGATTTGAAAGACGAACTGAAAGTGAAGGAAGTGAGTAATTCTAAAGAATATTACTTCAGATTGAATGACGATAATTTTTCTTAGTTATTTAGTAATAAAAAAAGCGTTTCTTTGTATTGATTTCATGTAGGAAGTACTGTATAATATTACTTTTACATACTGTTGTGTTTTAGAAATACGTACTATCAAGTTCTTAAGTCAAATTGATTAATACCATTATGCTACCTTGTTACTGATTATAATTATGCCTTTTTGTAGAAAGAGTTGCAGAATTTGGAAGATGCTTGTGAAGAACTTGTATTAATGGATGATGATGCTATGATTCCATATCCTTTAATGTTCTGAAAGCATGCAAACCAATTTGCTGAAGCGTCATGCTTAGTATTACTGAACCGTATGACACAGATTGATTGTTTACCATTTTATTTATGTCTGTGACGAACACCTTGCAAGCTTCATTTTGTTTTGCCCACATACAAATTTTCGACAAACCAGTCACTATGGTCACTACGGTATTTTTACTGTGTAGGTTTTGATACAGTACGTCTGTCTTCTGCAGGCATTACCTTCTTGGTTCTGTATGTATGTATGTGTCTTCTACAAAACCAAGAAGATAATGCCTGAAGAAGACGCACGTACTGTATCAGTACCAAAACAGTGAATGGTTTGTCGCAAATTGGCAAGAGACTTGTGTCGCAATTCTCGTTTTTGAAACTTGAGCGTACGTCCGGATCAAAAGTGTGAAGTCACATTTTCAAAGTAAAAACTGCATTGATTTTTCCGTACAAGAGCTATTTATTTAAAACGATTCAGCGGGTGCAAAAGCACGGGTGCTTTTGGGCACATCCGTCCCTTCAGGGTCGAGAGGCACAGCCGATTGCAAAGCCGGGGGATTAGACAGGAAAATAAGTGCCGAGATGGACTTGGGTAGTAACCAGAGTAAGGATGGTTTCCTTCTTATTGCTCTTCAACAAGCCTCAGGCAGGGACTTTTATTGGTTCAAAATAAAGATGATTACGTATTATTACTTGGTGTACTAGTGTTACATGTTGAAACATTAACATGTAACCTACGTAAAAACTACCAGTACAATGCATGGTAACAGTGTTGTTTGCCACAAAACACAGTGAGGTAATACTCTAGCTGAAATTCCATTAAAGTTCAACAGTCTTAATTGTCCTGCCTGGAAGGCTAATCAACAGGAATTGACAAGTAAAGATTCTCATTGTATTTCTGAAAGTTGTGAGTCTTTGTAGCTATCAGTAGTTGCATTTAATGTTCATCACTGGGAATACGTGGCACCATCTGTTTCCTTGTATATCACTGCATCGAGAAGGAATATACCAGTACATTTTTTAGGGAGTTGGATGCGAGACAAGCCTAAGTGATTTAACTGAACAATTTTGGAATGTTCTCAGATATAATATGTGAGACAGATTTATTTGTTTTCTTTGGTAACTTTGAGGCAGTCGAGTGTTTTCTTCACTTCAACTTCTATTGTGGCAACTGGCAACCTGGTCAGAAAGAATTGGCCATTTCTTGGTTTCACTTCCTCAAATGGAGGGAAAAGTTGCACCTTTTCTATTGCTGACAATTTTCGTTACGTTCAGTT
Organism: Lithobius niger; assembly: GCA_023313725.1. NCBI lineage: Eukaryota > Metazoa > Arthropoda > Chilopoda > Lithobiomorpha > Lithobiidae > Lithobius > Lithobius niger. The sequence goes on from JAHWFP010170169.1 coordinate 7,920, forward strand.
AGGGTAAAATGCAACCTACCTAAAACAGTTAAAGGCCATAAAAGAATGTGAACTTTGTCATGTACATTTGTCATGAAGTACATTAAAACCGCTATACCCAGCAGCAGAACTGTGTGCCGCATCAGTGTTGGAAAACACTTGTACGCAGCTGGTCTGTTTATATCGTATGGTTACCCGCTTATTTGTTGGTGTTCACTAAATAGCTTCCGAGTGCATTTATTGATTAGGCTCTTTCATCAATGGAAAGGTGTCGTTGACACATATAAAATGGCCTTGGTCTGTCAGTATCCATCACACCGATTCTGCTATAAGGCCACAATGTATTTTAATTTTAGAAGAGCCTACGAAACACCTTATGTTATTTCAAATTGAACAAATAACTGTGTCCATACACTACAATCACTCAATTAGGCACAAACCAGGGTTTGATCAAGCGCTTTTTTCCAAAACAAATTTAGGCTGTTTGATTTGAATCGGAGTTGAAATGTCTTATTGTGGAGTAAGCAGCAATTTCACATTTGCAAGTCAATTATTTATTTAAAAAATGAGATGATTTAAATTGACGTAATTTAGACCACGAAAAAAAATTAGTTAGCCCTGTCTATGGTCAAATTTGGTCCTGTTCATTGCTTTTTATATGCTAGTGCAAGCTAAATTTATTCTTTACATGGGAAAGGGATTCAGTTATCTGAAAATAGGTGTTATTCAGCCTTAATTGGCATTCAATTGTGCTCTATGTAATAGTTATTGGTTAAAATCGAGCGGTTATCGATATTTAACCAACGGATGCGATTATTGACCGGCTCGAATATGCAAATAGGTCGAGGGCGGAGCCCAAGACCATTTGCATATGAGAGCCGGACAATAATCGCACCCGTTGGTTAAAAATCGATAACCCCTCGATTTAAACAATAAATTGTTATATCACGGTTGGAACGTCAAGCTAATTCTTATTTAATTAAAACATTTTGTTTTTGTGAATATTTCTTCAAGAAATACGGTAATACCTTATGTCAAATAAATGATGGTCATTCCATTTTAGTTGTGGAGGGAGAGGTGGGTGTTAGACGGACAATTCTTTTGGCAGGTAGGCAGATTGTAGGCTACGCTCAAATTTTTCGGAATGTGGGGGGTGGGTGGGAGTTGGACGACGCGTCGTTTCGCAAGGTTTGGCTGGTAAAGCTAGCTCGCTCGCTCTGTTCAGAGAGAATAAACTTCGATATGTGAAGAAGCAGGGATAGAAAGACATTGTGCTGACATTCTGGCAAGATAAGTAATTCTTTTTGCGGGTTTGTAGTTTGAGAACTGTTTTAAATCACCGGTAATAGCCTAATAGGTGTATCGGTAGGAATGAAGGTCATTCCATTTTAGGTTGTGAAGGGAGTTGGGGGGGGGGGGGTGAGAAGAGTTAGATGGAGGGAATAAACTTGGAATGGGCAAGCCAGACATGTGAGCTTTAGCAGGTAAAGGATTTCATTTGGGATATCCTGGCAAGTTAAGTAATTGCTTTTGTACGTTTTCATTGCGTTACGGTTTTCGACCTTGTATAATTTTGTTTGTGGTGTGTGCGTTCCCGTCGCGTGATCCGGAAGTGTCAAAAGTGTTGAGTTATCAGCAAAAGTGTGGGGTAACTTGATAACTCACCCTTTTCGCGATGACGCACACTTCCGCTCACGGTAACGGGACTTGACCTACGGAAATTTAGCATGGCGTTGAGTTAGCGTGACTTCACAGCTGTGGTATAAGTTAAGTTAGAGGTGACCACTCACTCTGCAAGGCCATGCAAAAAAAATTGTTTGATTTACGGGCGAGGTTGCAAATTGAAGCTCCAGGCAACCAGGCATTTTATTTTAATTTTTATTTTATTTAACTAACCAAATTTTTTGACATACACCTAGCTGAAAGCCAAGAGAATATACAGTCAGCCTAAAAAAGTGTAATATTTTGCTAATATGTGATGTATTTCATAATATTTTACTTTTTGCTAAATAACTTCTTAGTGGTTTGAGTTATAGGTTTGAAATTTGCACCATTGAAAAGCTCGTTTCGAGCCGGTTAAAATAGTATACGGGAATGTCAGAAACTGTCAAAATTAGGCGAAAACATGATTTTTAGCTGGTGGACAAAGATTGAGGTAAAACATGTTGACCCGCAATAATTTAAGGCACCCGCACCCGCCTGTAAACCAAACAATTAACTTTGTATGGCCTAATATTAAAATCCAAGCATTTTGGGTAGTAAAATGAGACTTGAATTACTTACAACTAAATAAATACGAAGCATGGTGGTCTGGTTACTTTTGAGCTAATTTTATTCTATACATGGGAAAGTGATTCAGTTAGCTGAAAATAGGTGTTATTTAGCCTTAATTGGCATTCAATTGTGCTGTATGTTAAGTTAGAGGTGACCACTCACTCTGTAATATTAAAATCCAAGCGTTTTGGGCAGTAAAATCAGACTTGAATTACTTCCAATTAAATAAATACCAAGCATGGTGGCCTGGATACTTTTGGAATGAAAATGCCCAAGAACCAAACATATCTATTTTCACAGCCTTAAATCAAAGAGCCATGATAAAAACTAACGTGTGACTGGACAGACTAGTAACACAGAAGTGTACTAGAATAGACTTTTGTATTAAATTCACAATTTCCTTTTGCCAAATTGTTCCTCTTTTGTTGCTAAACCTTAATTCTTATTCACTTACATGCTGGGTGAAGTATTTGTAAGTCATAATTTGGAAGAAACTCAGCAAATGCTAGAAAAGGACAAAGAGCAGCTGCGGTTGGACATCCAGCACATTCAAGGAAATTGTGATAAAATAAAGCAAGTGATGTCTGACCTTAAGGTTCAGCTGTATGCCAGGTTTGGTAACAACATTCATTTAGAAGCGGAAGAGGAGTGACAACGTTATTGCATTCCAAATGTATATTATATGCCTTGCATGTTGTAAAAAATATTTTTATTTCGTGTCACTGTTTTGTGTAAAAAAAATAAAAGACATTTTGTTCCCCATTGTATTATTTTTCTTCTTGTCGCTTTTATATTTTTTGTGTATGTACGTTACCTGTAATTTTAGCATTCTTGTTCTAGAGTGCAATTTTCTTAGAGAAGAGCCTTATAGGCCTATGCCTGCCTGCTTGGTAGCCCAAGTGTGCATGCGTCAGTCGCACCCCTCCTTTAAAAGCACACCGCTGCGTGACCCTGCTTTATCTAGGCATCTCTAGGCATCCACAACGTGTGGACATCCTTTGTTTTCCCGCCTTTGCCTCCTTGGATTCCGACCTCTCGCCTTGCCTTTCACCATCCGACGATCGTGCGTGTAGGACCAAGGCCTCTTCGAAGGATAGACCTTGTCGAAAGGCCTCACCTCCGACCAATCCGTCGCCGGTTCCTTTTGCTGTTGGCCTATCATCTCCACTACGAGAAGACTTTTCTGCGGCCTGTCGTCTTTTGCCAGCGCATCATTTGTCGCCTGCTGCCTCTTCGCTGCATCTGGTGCCCGCACCTCTTTCGGCTCCCTCCGGCCCTACGGGTGACACTCACTACGTCTCCCATTCCATGTGGCCAGACTGACCATCACTCCGGACCTCCAGTTGGAGCTTCATATAGTCAAGGAAACCTACACCAACTTAAAACATCAAGTGAAGTCTCGACAAAACGACGGAACTTCTACTCGCGTTATTGTCGCTCCTCTTGATATGTCGTCCAGCTCCTCTCGTCGTTCACAGGGATCGTCTTTGGTTTCCGCACCGACGAGCGAGCCTCTCCCCCAGAGCCTCTCTTTCCAGTATAAGCACTTTCCACCGCCTCGACCTGTCGCCACTTCTTTACATGAGTCTTATACCAGAGCGTCACCATGGCTTTCAATCAAACGACAGCGCTCGTCCTAGATCAGCCATCGTGCCGTACGCATTTCGTCACCCAGGGACTCCTCCTCCTCAGCTTCTGTCTTGCTCTTACCAATGACATCGATTCTGCATCAGCTGCAGCTGAGCGACAGTTCCACTCCCTTCAGGAAACCCCTCAGTCAGGAAATAAGGAACTGTCATTTCAAGATGGAAACTGTGGAATCTATCAGACAGTCTCTAAAGCTGTGTGCCTGGACCGTATCCATCGACCTGGAAGATGCATATCTTCACATCCCACTCCATGCCCGAGTTCATCATCTCTTTCGTTTTCTGTACGACAGCAAGGTTTACAAGTTTCAATGCTTACCTTTCGCCATCAACGTCACGCCCCGAATTTGCACGCTTCTGCTCGAACCAGTCCTGGTGGACCTTCATTGACATCATGTCTCCGCGCAAGTGCATTTTTAGACGACTGGTTGCTTCAGAACCAAGATCATACCGTTCTTCTTCACAACCGGAACTTTACTACGTCCCTTCTCGCGTGCTAAGGTTTTGGCATCAATATCTCCAAGTCGCGCGTCGCTCTCCAGCCCAGTCTTTCGTTTTTCTGGGTGTCGCTTTCAGCCTCGTGACAGCGACAGTACACCCAGTTCGCCAGTCCTCTCATCGTAGTCACAGTCTACCCGAACTCAATTCACTCATAAGGAAACTGGACTCCATGCCAAGTCTTGTTCCTTACGCTCGTTTCATCATTTTCGCATAGATTTTTTGGGAAAGCCGTCCAGCCCAGACACCACTTGTCGTCCCACAGATTCAGCGTTTCCAGCCGATGCTCTCCTTTGGTGGTCGGACGTTCTTGTACTATCCCTGGCAGTTTCTGTCCATGAACCCCAACCAGTTCTACACCTGATATGCCTCCTCTGAAGGATACTGGCATACACAGCACATCATGGATTACCTTAGACCAGGATCGCATCAACGTCCTTGAACTGAAAGCTGTCCTCAAGGCCATTGGCCACGTTCGGAACCTTGTCTCAGGGAAAGTAGTACAGGTCCTAGCAGACAACACCACGCCCATTGCTTATCTACGAAAGGGACGCGGGAGAAGTACCATCAGCTCACGTCAGCGATCTTTTGGCTCTTCGTGGATCTCGGTACTACGATACTGCCTCTCCGCATCCCTGGAAATCAGGCTGTAATTGTCGATTCTCTTTCTCGCCACGAGCTTCCCATGGGAGAATGGACTCTAAAGAACTGCATCTGCTAATCTTTGTTCAACCTTTGGGGCACTCCACTAGTCGATCTATTTGCCACGAGGTACAATGCCAGACTTCCTCGCTTCGTAAACCAAGTCTCTGACTAGGCCTAGGCAGTGGATGCTCTCACCCTGTTGTGGACGAACCTCTATGGCTATCTCTTCCCTCCGTTCTGGCTTCTTTTTCAGATCCTAAGGAAACTCTAATCATCTCAAGGCATCTTCCTTCTCTTTGCACCGAATTGGCCGGCAGCAGCATGGTTCCCTAAACTTCTGGAACTCCTCATCGACAGTCCGCAAAAGCTTCCAGACATAAAAGACCTGTCGTAGCGACAGGGTAGTCAATTCCACAGATTCATCCACGCCCTGCTATTACCCAGGTGGCTACTATCATCCAAGAGGCAGAAATTCTTGAGGAACAGACCGTCCGCATTGCAAGTAAACCCATACGAGCTTCAGCCAACTAGATTTACAGCAGTCACTGGCAGCGATGGTTTTATTGGTGCCTCCCTCGGAAAGCTTATCCTGTCGACTCCCTCTCTGCATTAACTCCTGATCTTTTTCACTTTGTCTATCGTTCAGCCCTTAACTCTTGTTTTTAAGGCAGCAGGCAAGACCGCTCTTCTCGATGATTTCCGTATTTCGTCTCTCATCAAGTCTTTGAAATCGAAAGGCCTGCAGTGTGCCACATCTTTCTGGACTGGGGCCTCTGTTGTTTAAACTCTCATGAAGGCCCCTTACGTGCCTCTGGGAAACTGCCACATCGACCTGCTTATCCGAAAGACGGTCTTATTGATTACCCTTGCAGCCAGTCTACCATGCAGCGAAGTGCAGGCTCATTCAGTCGACCCTTCTTTCTGCTTTTTCTGTCCTGACCATTTGGCAGTCTTGTTAACAATAAGGTTGCGCGAAGACTCAATACCTTTCACCCCAATCATTATTCCTACACTTCTATTCTTGGAGATGAGCCTGAAAGTTTCTGCCCTGTACGCGCCCTTCGCTTTTACATTTAATGAACCGACAACAGTTAATTACGAAAGGGCAGGACTCAACTTATCATTCCTTTCGTCAGAAATTTTGGTATGACATCAGCCAGGATGATCGCTTCATTGATCAAGACAGTCGTCGTCAGCGCCGAAGAGGATTTGGACATCAGTTGTACAAAAGCTAACATCATGGTTACGGCCCACAAACTTCAAGCCATTTCCACGTCATGGGCCTTTCACAGTAACATACCGATCTCTTGAGATCCTAGAGGAGGACCTCATGGAGAAGCTCTAGAAGGAGGCCTCATGGGAGGCTCTTGGCTTCACATCCCATTATTTACATGAAATGACAACTCAGGCCTTTACTGTCTAGGACCCATCATCGCTGCCATAGGTGTCATCCAGAACCCTTAAGCCCTAAGCAGTATCCAACGCTTTTCCAGAAAGTTCAAAAAAATAAATAAAGATTAGGCGTTTATAGAAATTCTAACTGCTGAAAGTGTAATTTTTGAGGTCAAAATGAATTTTTGCTGTTGGGACCCCCTTCGAGAGGTCCGAATAATTTATGACCTCCCCCCATGGCGATAAATAATGACCTGTTTCTAAATGATAATGTGTATTTAACAATATTTTATGCATAATATTATACTCCTTGTGGCATAAAATAAGCTGGCATAAAAAATATAATATAGGGAATTGTCATTCCCGAATAAATGAATAAGCCATGCCAACATTGGGGGAAAAATTGGCTCAAGACGCCACGCTGACGATTGTCCTTGTTTGGTGATGGCATGGCCACCTCACCCGTGTTTGGCCCCACCCAGTGTACGACTGGGGCCAATGGCCATGTAGCCAGAGATCCAATTCAGCCAACCTACAGCCAGCAGCTGTCTATAACTCGCCTAGTCTAGTCTACAGCAGCTGTCTACTCTCCTCTTCTTGTTTTGTATTTAATATCTAACCTAGATCTAACATGGCAGATACTGGCGCTCAGAAAGGTTCTTTCCAACCGGTACGTAAACATTCGGTTTTCAGAATTTGGTCAATCATGGTATGGATTTATACCACGAGCCCGTGTGTTTTTACGTCAGTCGACCACGTCAAGGCACATACTTGGCATACAGAAGCTAGGCAGAACTTGGACGAAACACTGACGGCAGAAGTGTGCTAAATCATTAAATTTCATTCGTCGATCAAGAATTCATGGGTTCTTGGTCGTATCAAGCATTTCTAATCAAAGACAAGGGCGGACCACCAGGGATCACCCGCCAGACTATCGGTCAGGGCTCTGGCGCTTAGGAGGGGCCATGTGTTACTCGAGTGCCACTCAGAATATGTTGATGGTGACCTTTTAACTCGTCTCAAAAATGTTTGGTTTCCTCCTTAAAGGGCCTGTTTTTTTTTTTCAAGGTCTCCCACCCTTCCAAAAAATAGTAACATTACTCACCTAAATTAAAGTAACCTTCCTGACTACAAAACCTGGAACATCGGAAGAATACGGACTCCCGTCCGATTTTTTTTTTTTTTAATGGACTAAGAATAACCTGCTGAATACTGTTTTCCTCTTCCATTTTTGGGGCAAATGCACCGTTTGGTGGTGGTTTAGGTCCAAAGTTAGCACTACGCGAGGTAGGCTGTGATGCCATCTTGTTGCCGGCAGGCAGGCTCGAGGCAGACGGCGCCGCGCAGGAAAGTATCAACTGGGCCAAAGTCCGTCAAGTGAAACGCCAAACCCCAACCAGTTCATTACAAGTGAAACGCAAACGGAAGCCGGTACCTATAACCTAACCTAACCGACAATAACAACAAAACCAAACTAAACTGACTATAACAACCCACTTATCTGAACTGTTTACGGGAAAAAGATATCAGCCGGGAACATGAAGAAAACGGGCACTTGTTACGTCCGTCAGCGCTAGAGTTCGGCTTTCATTAATTTCTGACGGCCAAACTAAGCCTTTGCCCCAAAAATGTTACGAGAAAATGTTGTTCAGCGGATCATTTTACATCATTCTAGCCCAACGAGAAGCTAATCGGAGAGGAGTCCGTATTCTTCCGGTAAGCCCAAAACCTTTTGTTTAACCAACATTGGTACAATAAATATTTGGATACTGTTTGCGTTTAAGCATTTCTGTGGGCATTAACACCAGAACAAGAAATTCTCGACTGCAGAGCATGACGTGATCCAGGTTTGAAACACTCTGGTCCTGATCAATCAATTGAAAACTAGGCCTTGATCTTGTGAAAGTGAGTATAACCTGCCTAATCACATGATACGTATCTTAAATTCTTAATCTATCCTAACCAAGTCTAAATATTCCTTAAAACTATCTTTTTGTGTTTGCCGGGACCCATATTCACAGAGCTGCGGTTCTGGTAATGCGTCCAAGATAGGCTTGAAACAGTTACGGACCAACCGAGACTAGAGACACTGCGGTTTTTTTTTTTGGCCTTACCAATTGCAAAACACATAGAATCGTGTACAGTATGGCCAAAAATGGATTGAAGTGTGGTTTTTTTTTTAACTCGCTAAACCTCTATGAACCTCTTTGATGCATCTGGCAGGGAAAGGAATAATGCGGTTATCCTCCCATCATATTCGATCGCAGAAGTGGTTGCACAAAGCAACCAGTGCGAAGATACTGTTGTCGCTTAACTTTAACCAATCAGGCAGGCTGTTGGTACGTACGCAGCTATGATCATAAACCTGATTGGTAAACACCGCTATCATAATCGAGAAAAATTATTGTATTAATGTTTACAGCGAGGTAAGGGATGCAGCACTGCAGTGTACAGGTGCCGTTCACCAAAGTGGTCACGTATGTTCATCTATGCCTTGGTGTAGCACTTAAAGTGCTTTAATGTCATGTCGTATGGAACGTGTCATGGAATTAATGCGTTTCTGTGGAATGCAGATGGAGATAAAGAAAATTGCAGACTCGTCGGTACATTTAACTTACCCGCATGGGTGCAGAATATTCCCGAACACCAGAACTGGAAATTTGCTGAAATATGGCTTGTGTCGTGAAAGTCCATGGAAATGGAAAAATTGAAATTGAAAGATTCTCGTCAGGAAGCACAAAATGCTTTTGGCACCAAGTGAGCCACAAAGTTACCAGTTCTTGTAACAATAGGGGCTGATAAAATTTGGGAGCACTGTGTCAAGGCGCTGCTTGAATTGCAGAACAGAGGTTGCACTGACAACGTGTGGTGGAAGCTTATTCCAAGTGTTCAACACACGAAAGGAAAAGGTGTGCTGACGAAGGGTGGTGTTGCATCGGTGTTTAAAAAGTTTGGCACCGTGGTTGCGGGTCACCGGATTAGAGGAGAGTGTAAACCAGTCAACCGAGGCTTGATCTTTGCCAGCAAGTGTCTTGAATGTCATAATGAGGTCCCCTCTCACTCGTCGATATTCAAGAGTTGGAAGCTTGAGTGCTGCAAGACGGTTTGAGTAAGAGGTGTTCTTGAGCCCCGTGACAAGCTTTGTGGCACGTCTCTGGACACGTTCCAACTTATCACGGTCTTCTTCGAGGGACATTTTTTTACCCAGTTAGAATTTTCTGCACCCCTGCTTGCAAGTTGCTCATGCAAAAACTTGTCATTAAACATGTCAACATGCCAATAAATATCTGCAGAAAATAGGTAGCCTACACTGCAGTGTGGTTTTTTGTGACTATTGTAGAACCTGTTATCCAAATCCCTATTATCCAAATGCCCTGATTATTCAACCTAACATCTTTTCAACACTATGCTACAAAAAAATTAGAGAATTAGAGAGTTTTGAGGTAACTGGCAGGTAAACTACACTCTTAAGCCGCCACATACGGAAGAAAGAAGGCAGACGCAATCTGTCCTAGACCTTCGGCATCTCTTCTGCCTATAACGCACAACTTCACACAGCGTAGCCAAAGCCTTAGCCTGGTTAAGTCATCAGACTCTGATTCCGTGATGCTCACATTAAGATGAAAAACTTAATCTAGGTCGCGCCATAAACAGGGTTATCAAGGCATTTGGATAATAGGGATTCGGATAACAGAGGTTCTACAATAGTAACAAAAAAACCACACTGCAGTGTACCTATTTCCTGCAGATATTTATCATGATTATAATCACTTGATTAAAATTGAAATACATCTGATTATAATCAAGGACCAGGTTGGCACAAAACTGTTGGTATACAAGTATAAAACAATTTAAACAACCCAAAATAAAATACACTCGTCAGGAACGTATGTCAACTACTTTTTTTGTGGTGATCCATACATAAAAACGCAACCGATTAGGAACAACCAAAGTAGGAAATTAATGGCAACATTCAAACCCTTAAATCCAGGGGGAAAAAAAACTAAAGGACTTTGCAACTTATGAACTTAGACGGCAACTAGGAACTACTGCTGATGCGACTGGTTCATTTAATTAGCTCGATGTGTGAGGAATGTGCCATTGTGTCACAACTACGACGACTTTAACTAAGTACACTACCGTAATAATAGTTACTGCGGTGTGCATGTTAACATTGAAATTTGCACGTGGTAATCACGTTTTTAATTTTTAGCACTTAGAGATCTACAGGTAATGGCATTTTGGCAGTAGAAACTGCCAAGCAAGAAATAGGGCAAACTCTAGCAACTTGTCATAATTATGGTTGTAATGTAATCTTACATGTTGTTAAAATCTGATTATATCAAAATAATCCGATTAGTCTATAATCAAAATAATCGATTATAATCAAATTAATCTGATTAATTCGATTATTTTCAAATAATCATGATTATTTCCAACCCTGGCCATAACTTAAGCATGAGAAGACGTGGACCCCCCGTCGATAATTACGAACAAGAAATAAGGAAAAGCAGAAATTAAATTCCGGGGATTTAAAATTATTAGAAGACAAAGTCAGACTCTACATTGCTTTTAGGCCTAACGGAGTAGTTATAGAGAAAAGTCCTTACTGAGTGGGGGGGGGGGGGAAGCAAGAACATGCTTAGCACTCATCTAAAGTTGTGCACACATTTACTCACAGTTCACCAGCTAGTCCACGTTGATTAAGTGATCACTCATGAGGTCATTTGTCATTGGAACATTCGGAAGCTTGACTAAACTCTAGGCCTAATAACTTTGCGGCCATTCCCGACAAAAAAAAACCACAACCTCTTCAGAGGAAGAAGAAAAAAACCTTTCCGCCCAAGCTCAAAAAACGCCTAAGTCAAAAACTCACAGAGAAAAGAAGCTCGGCCTCTGAAAAGGAGTTCCATTGCCGAGGAGTTAACATCCGCCGCTTGGGCCTTCAGAAAGCTGTAAGCTTATTGGCTAACAACGTCTATTCTATTGTTGAGAACTAACTTACAATGTGAAAAATAAAGTGAAACATTTGTTGCACTAAGGAGAGGAACAGAGAAGCAACATGTTACAACACAGACTGCATGCTCCCCCTCCTCCCGTTATAAGACAAACACAATTGCCTAAAACCCCGTGTAAACAATACTCAGGTCAATTAATCATTGCGTATTAAAACAAGCCCACTGCTAGAAGCACAAAGCATTGTAAGGCAAAGCCAAAAAATGCTGTTTCCCCACCCACAGATTCAGTCTTGGATGAAGTGCACAAGAAGGAGGGAACAAATTCCCCGGACACTTTTTATGCTTATTTTCCCATCTGTTCTTTTGTTTATTTTTTTGGTGCCTGTTGAACTTTTATCTCGTAACCGCACCAAATTTGGACATGTTTTGAGTTTTTACTACACGATTTGGATAGTTTTTTCGAGAACTATTCTCAGATGCTACTCAGCAATTTCTAAAATATTTACGAAAAAGCAAAATGTTAGGCCATCTGACCCGTTTTTTTTGGTCTCAAGCTTACCATTAGATTTTCCTTTTCTATATGTAATTCAGTAGGCCCTATACAGCCTTTATAATTTAATTCAACTTTTTATGGAGAAGCTGCTGCACACACAATGTAGGTGGGAAGAGAATTTGGTAGTATATGCACTGACTTGATAGGTAGATCCACCCATAACCAAAACTTGTAGAAAAACCTGCCTAGTTTCCAAAAACTATCGGCCTCTGAAGGTAGTGATATCATTCAACCATGGAAAGGCCGTCAAGGTCAATCCTATTAGCCAAGTTAATCGCACCGACTAATAGTTCGAAAGTTAAATGAAAACTTGAAGATTGCTATTCGCTGTAGCAATCTTCAAGTTTTCATTAGCAACTTTACTAGAATCCAGTCCACTTTCTAGGCAGCCTACTGATTAAGCTTCAAGAAGTTAATTAATCAGCATTATTAAGTGACAGTATGTATTTACATGTCCAAACATTTAACGCAAATAAACCCAAAACAAAGTTTTAAACATGTGTGGCTTATGCTATCCACTTTAAAGTGAGCTTATTGCCAACAATAGACTGAGTACAACTGCCACTTGGCCCATTAACCAGTGTTGGTTATGCTGAGAGTAATTTAGCTTCACGTACTAGGCAGGATAACCATCAATCCTGTGCCCTCGAGTTAAGCATCCAAGCTTGCAGGTATTATGGGGAGTAAAGAAGGGTCTTTACTCCCCATAATACCTGCAAGCTTGGATGCTTAACTCGAGGGCGCAGACCCTTCATTACTCCTACCGGTAATAATATGCAGTTTCTGAAACACAACAAACAAGCCACATGCCTCCTTAATTATAGAGTCAAAATTTGGTACGTCCTCGTGCATCTGTTGAGCAAGGTGTAAAGGTTAACGATATTACTGCCACTAGATGGTGCTACGGTAGAATATAACGAAAATACTGCTGGTGCCATCTAGTGACAGTAATATCGTTAACCTTTACAGCTTGCTCTCAGGTGAACGACGACGTGCCAAATTTTTACTCAATAATCAAGGAAGCACGTGATTGTTTGTTGTGTTAAAAGGTATTGTTTTGTGCGTACCTTTGCATGCTACGAGCAAACGGTACAGAGAACTCCCATGGCGCTATATGCTGCAGACTTTCTTCTATACTGTATACTTTCTTTTTCAGTTGTCAAATTAAAAGAAATATAGTTTTAAAGTGTATTTGATGTGTTTTATGCTTGTAGGACACCAATGTGCATATTTCTTACGAAGATCAACAGAAGATAAACAAATTTGCACGTCAAAATGCAAGATTAGAAGATTTTAAAGATGAGTTGAAAGCAAAGGAAGTAGGTTTAATTCTTAATATTCAACTCTACACACATATGAACTCTGTGGTTAGAAAGCTGAACGTATGCATTGATTAAAGTACTAATAGGGTGTTGTCATATGTAGTCGGCTTCTTTATAGTTGGGCTTGGTGTCTGATTGACACCAAGCCTCATCATTAAAAAAATGACATGCACCGAGTTCATTTTCCTGATCATTATCAGGTTATTAGAGCCTGATCAGTCTTCTGCAAGTTGTTGAAATATTTGGTCATCATTGCCTTATAGACCCAGTTGTACTGTATACTGTGCTAAAAGTGTGGTGGTGGTATTTGTGGTGTGTTGAAATAAACAAACAATAATAATAAATTAAAATATGATTAGGCCTAACTAAGGCTACCGCCACAAAATATGTTCACCAGTACTGCCTCATGCCACATCCTTCAGTTATTCAAAAAAAAAAATAACGGCTACTCTGTTGTTTAGGCCTGCGATGGTAATAAAAATGATATTGTTTAAGAGAAATTACCTTTTCTCCTTGCTTTTTACTGTATTGAAGTTTTAGAAGTATTTAAGTTGTAACATTGTAGGACATCTGATCAAAGAGACTTACCATTTACAAGTGTCTAAAAATTTTCTTGTTTAATTGAAATATACCATGCGCTGAACATTGTATTATTAACTATCTGGTTGTTAGTAATGAGGACTTGGGTCACCATTAACAGTAACCTAGTTTTAGTTTCGATATAAGTTTTATTTTTATTTTTCGCAGAAAGAGTTGCAGAATTTAGAAGATGCTTGTGAAGAGCTTGTATTAGCGGATGACGATTCTGTGATTCCATATCCTTTTAGTGATTGATGCATCACCAAGGTTTTTGGGATCAGCTAATATGGTGATATATACTGACTAAAGCAGACTATAGTTGTAACTAATTTTTATTAATTTGAAATGGCTGTGAAAGAAAATCATGGAATAGAAATCGCTTGCATAACGTATGAGGAATATTAAGGCTATACGTTCCGGTACAAGTACCAGATTCGCGCAGATATCCTGGTACCGCTACCATGACCAATACCCACAAATTTCACAGGTACCGGTGCATCTGTAGTTACTGATGAGTTGGTCACATATCATGAACAAAGTTTCACTGTACTCTTTACATACTGGACCAATTTCTACAATTCCTATAAATTTGTGCGCCAGTTAGTGTAGTTTTATGATTAGTTAGTAAAAAAAAAATGACTAATCCTGGAAACAAAGTTATTTTTTTAATTACCATACTTTGGTGGTATAAAAGCAATTTTTTTGTGGGTATCGGTATTGAACCTGTACTTTTAGCGGTGCCGGAACCAGTATCTGTACCGAATGGAAAAAAGTGGAACCGGTACAGCCTTAGGAAATATGTATGTATTGTCATGGTAATAAACCGATGACAACAGACATCTATGAAGTTAAAACATTACAAACCCACAAAATCCACAATTTCAAGTTCAAAGACATTTCTCCAGGTCAATATCAGTTTTCGATAGTTCTCTAGTGTAGATTTAGAAAACATCCGATTATCTTCTTTAGGCAACGTACTACGCCACTATCCTACCTCGTCAAGTCGTCTCAAGCAACAAGTTTAAACATTAAGTTTAAAAAATAATTACTCGAAGGCCTATGTAAACGGTTCTTACTGTGCAACGTGCCGTGTGTTTATAGACAAGTACAATTGTAATGATTTGGCAAGCAATGATAAAATGGCGTGTACAACAACCCTTTGAATGGCATCAAGTTTACTGATTTTGGTATAATCATAGACATTAAAAATACTGTGCTGCTGACAGCATCGTAAATAATTTAACAAATCATTATTAACAATTTTATTGCCATGTCAGTATGACTGAGTGGTAGCTCTGCGGCTTTTTTTTTTGTCAGTTTCGTTCTCCACACAGACAGTCTGCCAGCTAAATCCTAAAGTTAGCAAAATTGGTTTGCGTCTGTATTTATTTCACCTTAAGTGAGTCTCGCAAAGAAACTGAATTCCGCAGATGACCTTGCCTAGTGAAAATGAAAAACCCAATGCCAATGGTCAGTTTGATAGCGTTCATTTTAGTGATAGCCTGTTAGGCCCTATTTTACCTTGCGATCAAATATTAGCTTTTTTGGGAAGAAATACTAAAACCACCTGTTTATAACTTTAAAGTTAGGTTGAGTACTCCACCCTTCCCAAGTACCGGAGTTCAATGTAAAACTAAAGTGAAGCTGGTCATAGGTAATATCAAGTTACGTAGCGATTTATATTTGTTCACTAATCTTGCTTACGAACCATGACTGAAAACAGGGTTCGTACCAGTGCTTACAAACTTTATAAGTCCTTATGTTTCATTTTACTATTTGTAAGGCCTTACAAGTCCTTGAAAAATTGAAAATGCAGTACTTAGTCCTTGCAAGTCCTTCTTTTAAATTCCATATCAATTGAATAAAGCATCTACTGGAAACATTTTGTTTATATATTTCAAATTTATTTTCTTAAACTCAGGTGAAGGCTGAACCCCTTAACTCCTTCGCGACTACATTCATAAAATGCTTGGCAGTTTCATTCAGAAATCTTGGAAACCGTAACATGGCAGTGTGAAAAATTAATATTACATATACAGTACTCTCCTTGTAATCCTTTTAATAAAAAGTTTTGTTTAGGTTAGCTTGCCCTAGTTTTTCATGGTAGTGACTACAGTCAGCACGAGTCATTAATTTGGTGTTACTGTACGCACGTTTTCTCCGGCAAGATTGCCAAAGTATTTGGCATGATGTAACCGGCTTACATGATCGGCAGCACGCAACTCACGAAGCAAACACTTCGTAGTTCGAATTGCCTCAATCATGGCGGCTGGCAGCTGTCCAATTCCTGGGTCTGCAGTAATTGGAAGTCTGGCAGGCCGCCATGATTGAGGCAATTCGAACTACGAAGTGTTTGCTTCGTGAGTTGCGTGCTGCCGATCATGTAAGCCGGTTACAATGGTAGAGTATAACGTGGGTATTACGTACGAACTGAATCTGGTGCTGCTTTTGGGTGCACAAGCTTGCCACAATCTGATTCAACGCACCCTCTTTTTTGTACGTGAATTACGTTTTTAATGTTGGGTAGTTTTTTTTTCTTGTCCTGAGAGAGACTGGGAGCAGAGCTAAGAGCAAACTTCTGTGGCGATCGTTTTAGGACTTTTGTGTCGGTATCTGGGATATAACTTGAAATAGGAGATATCGTGAAATAGGAGATAATTTTCAATATAACTCAACCGAAAATAACTACACAAAATTAGACCTATGATGGTATCCTTTACCAGTTGCTTCATGAGAAATGAAATTTTACACAACTGGGTAGCAAAACTTCTTACTGTTGTCCGCTGTGCTTGACACTTGGTGCTTAAAAGTCCTTACAAGTCCTTGAAAAATGTCCTTACGATCATTGAAATCCATTCAACCGAAATGGTATGAATCCTGGAAATAATGCAGTTTTACAAGGTAAGGCATACGCACTGTCCTGATTTTCGTCATCGTTCTTTTGCTGAAGAAATGCCTCTAGATAGTGTAACTGTGCTCGAAGATAACAATTCTACTCTGTTCCTGAAATAGCTATTTTCGAACCAAATGTCCCATTCCATCCAACCATGTCAGTCAGCAAATTGTGAGACTGGGTGTCTCAAAGTTTACGATTTATGATCCTATAGATTCTAGCACTCATCTGGATTTACTATGTCATTTCTCTCACCAACAACAGCCTACAACGCTATTTTCTGCTATGATCACGGAACCTGTCTTTATTTGCTCGGTTATGTGAACAAATGAATATGTTTGCACCACCAAACAGACTTGTCATGAACTAGTCTACTTTAATTTTCGAGGAAACTTGTCTGTTCCTCTTCTTTAGAAGCACCAACTAAAACATCATAAGGTGATTGTCGTTACATTCTGTAGGTACAACAAAATTTGAACTTCTCTCGTGCTCGCACGTGTGAGTCATTTGCGTATCTTGTTAGTGCTGCTGCTGGGGTTCACTAATGTTCCACCTTTGCTCCAAACGAGAATTAAGATTTAAGAGCCTTAGAATTTCTCGCCATTAAAACTTTCTCTTGCTGCCGTGTTCCTTTCATGAATCTTACTGGACCCAGATCTTACTTCTTGTTTGGAGCGTGATTTTACTTCTCATTTGGAGCGTAAGTGGAACATTAGTGAACCCCACCAGCAACACTAATGATACGCACAAATCAGTCGCGCGTAAAAATCTGTGGTCTGCAAGCATGAGAGAAGTCAAATTTTTAGTACCTGCAGCATTTAACTACAATCGGCTTAAAATGTTTTAGTGCGTGCTTGTGAAGAACTGGAAGAACAGACAAATTTCCTTGAAAATTCAAGAAAACTTAGTTCATGTGTGGTGGTGGAAGAGTGTATTTATTTCATCTGGATACTCTTTCTAATTACTTTGATTCTTGTCTGTTAGCAAATTTTGATGATGGAAAGTAACGTGTTTTTTGTGCTGTGATTGTTTGAAACGTCCTACCATTTTATTTTGTACTGCAAACTATCTATACTTTTGTATTCATGTTGCATCCCTTAACAATTGCTTACATATATGTTAGGAGAAGTATTTGTATGTCACAACTTGGAGGAAACCCAACAAATGCTTGAAACCGCTAAAGCGCAACTGAGGTTGGATATTAAGAATCTTCAAGGCAACTGCGACAAAATCAAAGAAGTTATGTCCGACCTTAAAGTTCAACTGTATGCGAGGTTTGGGAATAACATTCATCTAGAAGCTGAGGAGGAATGAAAATTAAGGAATCTTTATTTTAGTTGTACGACTGTGTTATTGTATAAACTACGACTTTTTCTGTTTTATATATTTTACTTAGAAGTTTGAAATTTAATAAACTTTTAAGTTTCTAAGTAGCTTGGTTTTATTCTCCCATGGTTTGTTTTTCTTTAATTAAAAAGCGAATTAATACAGGAGAACCTCAATCATTCCAACTTCGATTACCCTACACCCTGATGATTCGGACACCTTTCTTGGAAAATAGAAACTTGCTGTTTTTTTTTAGACAAGAAAGAAGCATTGAGCTTGGTTTATTTGCGTATTCTGGATTTATTTAATTGCACAATTGTTTTTCAGTACTCTTATGCAAGCAAGCGTAGTTCATTCTCACGAACACTAAAACTGAGCCAAGAAGGAAGTTTTATTGTTTTGTTTTGCACGTAAATTGGATTACCCAAACTAATTGATTATACAAACAACCTTTGGTCTTTGGTCCCACTTAGTTCGGATAAATGAGGTTTAACTCTACGATTAATCACGCTATATCAGCAAGTATGAACCACACATGCAGGTTTGAAGAAAAAAAAAAAAAAGAAAAAATTACGGATCAACCAAATCGACTTCTACCAAATTTGTTATCGCATACGGATAATTTACAAGATTTGCTGAATCGGATCGGATCTTAACTGAATCCAAAGTAAAATCTTTGTATCACCACTTTGTGTTTTATGTAGACTACAATTTCTCTCTACCGGAAATATTGACTAAACTTTAAAGACAGTAAACTTTTTGGCAACTTGGTCTTTGATTTTCCCCTATAACTTTTGAACAGTTCATGGTAGCCACTTGGATTAGCTCCATCAGCAAGCGGGTGAAAAAACCGCTTTGAATGGTAGCCTATATTGGAAGGCCAGCAATTAGCGAAGTTCTTAAAAAATCATCTTGACATTAAGAATTTTGCTGAGTCTGAAAATAAATTATTAGCTCTCTTCTGGACTAACGTATGACGTGTGTACATGTTTGTACTTTAACTCCTTTTGAACCACGGTACTTACAAAGATGGAAGCACCAAATGAAAGATAAAGAGTTCAAAATGCAAGCCAAATAAAGCAAGTATCTCACTGTACACTTGCAAATTTTCAGTGACAACTTGTAGCCACCTTCATCAGGTGTGAAACATGAGGCATACACACTCCAACGGACGCACAAACATTTTGAAATGTCTGTGATATCTCAATGGGCATTAAACTCCCTGTCTTTAACTAGTGCTGCTTTCGTTTTGGAGGCAAGAATAGCAGTCTAGTTTATGTGTTGTACTCCTTTGCCTCTAAAATACTGGATGACCAGTGCCTCCAGGGCATGGAGGTGTGCCTTACTGTGGGAAATTTGATCCCTGCAAAACCTTGGAATATTTCTACTGGATCTGATATTTAGCTTTCACTGCGTGGAAGGCAATAGCACTCTTCTTGACATTTGGTTGGGAGTAGTCTGTAGGTGCTCACTGATTCGGTTTTCCTGTTCTCACCAATGCAGCCCTTAGGGGAGTCGTTACATGATATCCACTAGACTCTACTTGAAGCTGTGGCGAGACCCTTGATCTCGGCATTGGAAGTTGTTGGCTGGGAGCCGGCCTGGCTTTCTGGAAGGAGAGCAGCTGGGCCAATGATGTTCGACATGGGCTTACCGATGGTTTCACTCGCTCCCTCCTTAGGCTCTCTTTCCTTTGGACCGAGTTTGGCATGGTTCTTGTCCGTTGGTGGAGGAGAAAGTGCCAAGGGGGCACTGTGGAGGAGGGGGGGGGGGCTTGGTTTGTCGTCAGTCTTGTTCCCAAGAAGCTTTCTGACCTTGGGATGGTTGCGAAAAAAACGGTTAATATCAACTTTCGCAAGACCCCTCTTGATTTTCTCACTCTGGACCGGCAAGTATGTGACAACTAAGGCGCTATGCAAGTGATCTGGGGGCGAACTGGGTAGCTGGTTCGAATCCGGGTCATGCCACTCCGACGAAACGTAAGTGCATAAAGGTGGCTTACTGAACTACGTTATTTCTAGTGTATGATTTTCGCTGTTGGCTTAATTTCCAATTTTCCTTAGTATTATTTCCAGCGATTTATGTCTATTACAACTTCCAGGGGACGTGCTCTCCTAGCTAGGATTCCTTGAACTCCAAGCAGGTGTTTCCACGGTCCAGCTGTCGAAATAGCTTGCTTGATATCTTTAGCCAGATAACCTAATTTTAAGTACTTGACTTTCGCCTTTTCCAAAAAACTCCTGACAACGCCAGGCTCATCTCTCCTGCATGAGCATGATAACTGATATTTGGGTGCCCCGAACAAATTGCTATCCGCTAGTCCATCTGGGTAGGCTTGGTGTACAGGGCCCATTTCAACGTACCTCCTGTTTCCCTGCTAACCAACGTGTCAAGGAACGGCAAACATCCATACGTATCAGATTCAGAAGTGAAGCCGACTCCAGACACCCAACCGTTCACCCAACCGTTCAGAGTAATCTACTGCCTCAAGCACCTCGCTTTTTCCTGCCGCAACTGTATCGTCGACATATCTGTGCAAAAGCCTAAGTTCAGGTTGGGCTACTGCCAATTATTCGTCGAGAAACTGCAAAACAATTTCTGCTGAGCGGAGAGGACAAGGAGTACCCCTTATGAGTACTTGTAACTTGGTGATATGTAACACCTCTGAACTGCACATAAGATATTTACCAATAATGCTTTGAGCAGTTGATGGTCCAACTGGACCTTCTTGGCTCCAGAGGCGTAACTAGTGGGGGGGGGGGGGGGCAAAGGGGCGATTCGCCCCCACTGTGAGATTTTGAAAGCTTATTCGGCAAATTGACCAAGTCACTTTTTCCATAGCTGAAAAATTATTTACCGTCAGATGGCCGGTAAAAATTTTCACCGAGAAGGTTAACGACGTTTGTAAGTATAGTTTGACACTTTGTCATATAATTTTTTAGCTGTAATAAACACAGAAATTTTCTGTAAACAGAATACCCTTTTTTTTGGCTATATACATTTCAGGCCTAACTCAAAAAAGGTAGGGGTGGGGTGTAACGGCCTTGCCATACGAGTGAAGCCACATAGAAGGGCCTTAACTACAGAAGCAACCCGTAAGGCGGCTTCACTGCATGCGCTTAGTAACAGGTGCAGGAATAACTATTTGCGGTTGTGTTGTGAAATTGCAACAGACGTTCAACCTGGAACTAGTATACGGCTATTTAAGCAGAATAGTAGTTCCGTCTTGATCAGAACCTCCACACGCACACTTGGTGTGTGGATGGGACCTTTCCGCTAGACAACAAAAATAAGAATCATACAAACGACGTAAATTCAACAAACAAAGAAGCCCTGAACAGCGTCAAGTATATCTATCAAGTCTGGTGCACAAGTCAGCAAAGGGATGGTGATGGGAAAAGTAAACTGGGGCCTAAACGTAAAATCTGTGTGGCCTCAGTCACTTCGGACTGCCACATGTAAACCTATTTTGTTAAAGGTGTTCGAAACTGGCAAATACCTAAAATTCAATGTGCAAATCAGTTCAAAACGAAATTATTTGTATTTGCTTTGAACCGTTTCCTTAAAAAAAGTTAATTATTTTAACGATCGGCCTTTGAAGGTAGTGATATCATTCAACCAGGGAAAGGCCGCCAAGGTCAATCCTATTAGCCAAGTTAATCTCACCCAATAATACTTTGGACGTTAAATAAAAACTTGAAGATTGCTACAGGGAGTAGTAATCTTCAAGTTTTCATTTAACTTTCGAACTATTAGTCGGTGCGATATCCACAACGTACTCAGGGTCGGATTGAGCCTCCTGGAATAGGAGGGAGAGGCACAATTTTCTCCTTTCTTTTGTAGACCTTTTCCCCAAAATGTCTGAAGACTTTTTTTCATATTGTAATTCCCGGATTGGGTCCATTTGCGTACTTCTTTTTTTTTTTAGCACTACAGGAGGCCACTGACTACCGGAATTGGCATCCTGTGAGTTGGGGTTGGGGCCTTACATGGATCCACGGATTTTGGACGGGCCAATCCGACACCGAACGTGCTATGTACAATCATCCAATAACTGCTTTTACATTATCCAATAACCGCTTTTGATCAGCCTCTTCCACTCCATGACAGGCCCAGAAACTAAAAGCGGCCTTCACGAGGGTACCTAGCTAGAATAGAGGACCCTGAAGGAAGCAATCCAATCACAGTCAAGTCATTAGAGGCTTGATTTCTCACCCAAGAGGATTCGAGGTCGAATCGCGTCACGCAGCTTTGTAAATATGGAACATAAAAAAAAACAAAAAACATCTAGGCCTCTGGTGGCAGAAGTTAAACTTGGCGTGTCTAGATCAACGATGTTCCCACCTATTTTTCAACTAGAAAAACACGCTATGTTAGTGCACGTAACTTTCATCGTATCAGGCTGCGTAATTTCTTCTTAATAATAGGTTTAGCGTTTTCTTCACACGAGGTTTAGCACCGTTGGTTTTACCACGCAGCTCAAACGCAGGGGCGGATCCCGCATGGTGGGAATCGAGCGGCGACTACACGTATCACTTCCTGCTATCTAGATACACGTTAGTGTATCGCCGCCAAGTAACCATAGTCTGTCATTCGATTGTTAAAAGATTGATTGTTGATAATGAAAAGCTGGCCTCACTAGTAGACGTGAGTCTGTTAACTGTAAGCAACTAACAGCTTATTTCACCATGTTGAGGATAAATCCCAATGACGCCGAAATTTTTTAAATCGTGGAAAATGTAAGGCAAAGGTGCAGAGATTAAGAAAAATTACAAATTAAAGGATGAGTGGTCCACGTTTCATAGAGAGAAAGAAGCACCAATAACGTTGTTTCATGATACTGTCTCTAACGACAAATTTGGAAGGCCTACACAGCTGAACGTTTACACACGAATGCATGATGATCCTTTGTTAGTTTGTGGCTTGTAAGGATCAGGACAAATGCATGGGAGGGTTTTTAAATTCGCAACCAACAATTTTTTTTAACTTCGTCGTTTTTTTCCCCATGTTGCAGCCAATGATTTCAAGCAACAATTGCTTGGGCAATCAACCCTAGTCCTCGATTTATTGTAAAAACCTGGACGAACTAAAAGCTGAACGGTAACCAAGGACAAAATAATCAGTCATTTACGTCGCCGTTGATTGTGTAAGAATAAAGGGATGCATGCACGTTACATGATGGTTACGAAACTGAATACGAACATCCACGAGCAAATGGAGTTTATAACCAAAAAACAAAATGCTTTGCTGTCTGATGTTTTAGTAACAGTAAACTTCAGGGATGTCTGTGTGACAAAACGTGAACGAAGAAAGCAAACGAAAAAATTCTCAATTTGGCTGATGTAACGGTAAATTATTTATAGACATTTACGTTGACAGTCCTAAGTTACATGTGTCGATGAACTGTAAGCAACTAAAAGCATATCTTATCAGATCGAGGATAAATCCCAATGTGGCCTAAGGTGCAGGGATAAACTAAACAACTGAAGGGGGATGCGCTGATTGAGTGAGCAATTTCAGCCATTGTGTAGATTAGCATTAACCTAGGGAAGAGCACCAATACCAAAGTATGATGCAAAGTATACGAAAATCAGCGTTTGTTGCCAGTGTGCGCATACATGGGATTGAAGAAAAGCATGTGAAGCATGGAGATAGAATAAACCATTTCAATTAATTTCAGTTTGCCTGATGTAACTGCTAATTTGGCAATGGCAAATGAGAAAATTATCGTTGTCAAAAATTTATAGACATAAAATTCCTCCAGAATAAAAATGGTCATCATTTGGTTGCAATCATTTGGTTAATGATGGTGCGTTTATGGACCAATATTCATGTCTTTCTTACACCATCCTGCGTCGCGAAACAGCCGTCAGCAGCCAGTCTGGTGAGGGGCTTTTCCACTCAGGCATTCGTTCGTAGTTGTTCGTTGTCGATCGTAGCAAACGCAAGATTTCACCTACCGACCCGCCATTAATAGACAAGTCGCTACGAACACGAAATGCAAGATGGTGGTCGAGAACCTTCAATTAATGTACTTTGCTTTTACGAATACCTCTGCAATGTGACAATTGTACAGACCAGCTAAAAAATGGTGACATAATTTCCTGAATAAAATATAGAAGCGCAATGCGATGGGTTGCTTGGGCCTTAACCTAGGTTTCAAAAGTAAGCGTCTAGCCCTGCTATAGATTAAAAAGTTAACTACATAATCGCATCTTAATTCTTCCAACGTAACGCAGAGCCCTGGCGTTAGTTGTGGCTACTAGTATTGGACGGTACCCGACATTTTTGTGACGGTACCGGTACCAGCCTAGGCACCGCGGTCTCGGTATTTAACGGTTCTTAAAATTTGGCGGTACTTCCTTCCGTACCTCCGGTACCAAGGCTATTTTTTTTAAGTAGCCTAATCAAACTAATTAAGGTTGGAAATGGAATCATCAATTTTATTTACGTAGCCCCCCC
Organism: Lithobius niger; assembly: GCA_023313725.1. NCBI lineage: Eukaryota > Metazoa > Arthropoda > Chilopoda > Lithobiomorpha > Lithobiidae > Lithobius > Lithobius niger. Next base: position 32,447 of record JAHWFP010170169.1, read on the forward strand.
CCCCTTTAAAAAATACACATAAAAATGATCACCATGTAGGCTACTGAACTTTGAACTCAATTTTATTTTTCTGTTGAAGTTACACAAATTTGGCTCCACTTTTGTGCATTGTTTAGAATTCCAATTTTACCATTGTTGATCTTTAACTGATTATTACACTGATTTGAGCCCTACAACACAAGGACTGACTGAACTATTGTTATAATTTTAGCACCTTTTTTCATATTAAAACAATACCGGTATTTTAACAGTACCGGTACCGGCGGTACCGTTGCATTTTTGGTACCGCAGTACACCGTGAGAACCGGTCAAAGGGTTTTAGCGAGCGTTAACCGCACCCGGTCATCTGCCCGACGAAGCCCTAAGGCCGTGAGAACCGGTATACTGCCCAACACTAGTGACTACTAATACCTTTGATAATGCTTTGCCTTCGCGCTGCTTCGAAGGCAAAGTATTATCAGAGGTATTAGTAGCCGCAACTACCGCTAGGGCCTCGCGTAACATTGGAAGAGGTAAGATGCAATACCTAGTTAACTTTCTAGTCTATGGCTCTACCCATTCTGCATCGTTGATTGGGCCGTTCTTGGTTGTTCTTGATCGGTCGTGCCAGAGTTACAGGGGTTTGTATATACGTGTGTTGTTGGTCGCTGGCCTCTTCGAAATTCTGAGTTTTTCCTGCCACTGCCGATTGCTTTCTGCTTTCTAAAACGTCCAGCGAGTTTCAAAATTGAGTCGTTTCGTTTAGACAAGCGTTTGTTTATCGAATTGCGTATGTAATGGCCAATTTTGGACGATTTGACAATAAAATAAAGTAAAACATGAAAAAAAAGGTCCAGAATTTGCTTCTCCTCTTTTTGATTTCAATGTATTTCTTCTTAGTTATTAATACCATTAGAAAACAAAAACGAACTCGTTTAAGGTAAGGCTTCACTGATCTGAAGTCAAAACAGCAAAGGAACACATATGAACTTTTCTGTAAAGTTTCATGTACCACAGTGTTGCTGTACTGTTTAGTCCACGTGAAACCTTACTGCTGTATTCTGATGTTTTTACAGTTTTTACTTTAGAACACGATAGGTCAGATTGGTGCATTCTACTCGGCTAACGACCGCTGAAAAATCGTAAAAAAGAATCTGTTAGTGTGCTTGTTAGTACAGACAGGAGCCGATGAAGTAATTCAGGGTTCGTGCTACTCCTTAAAAACCTGGAAATGTCGTTAAAAATAAAAATAAAATTTCAGGCCTGAAATCTTAAATAGTAAAATTTTGAAAAGTAGTGTATGTATCATTGAGCGGAAAGGAGACGACTTGACTTTAAGATTGATGAAAAATTAGCCCCGACAATAGGCGAGTGTGTAGCCTATACTGGGTTCGAACGGGGCACTGAAAAACTGGAAAAGTATGGAAATCTGACGAATTTTGGATGTAAGGCTGGACACTCATACAATTTACTCTTACCGCAATTTTCTAGGCTACGGTACAGTGTGTAGCCTGTATAAGACTAGAACGGGGGACTGAAACACTGGAAAAGTATGGAATTTTCATATTTTCATAAGGCTCTTTTCCAGGCCTGAAAACTCGGACGAATTTTCAATGTAAGGCTGAAAACTCACAGAATTTATTCTTACCGTAATTTTCAAGTTTTAGGACTGTTATGTTGTCACATAACACGTTTCTGACATCGATAGCCGAGAAGGAAAAATATTGAAATAAAAATAGGAGACGCAAATTGTGGGCCTTTATTTTTCAATTTTTTTTTTTTGAAAAATAAAGGCCCACAATTTGCTTCTCCTATTTTGAAAATTCAGTATTTTTCTTCTCGGCTATTAATATCATAAACGTGTTATGCAACAATAAATGATCCCACACATGAGTTGCCGTTCCTCGGAGCATAAAAACTGTGTGTGTGTCAAACCAACTTGACGATAGTGATAGATGGCGTTATGATGGCCCGCCCGCTATTTCTATAACCTTGATTTGTTCTTACAATTAAAGTTTAGTGTTTTTTTTTTTTCCTTCATTCTTTTTCAATCGCGGCCATCTTAGGGGTGAGTGCGCAAACCGTTCCTCGCTCGCACGAACAATAGTGCACGCATGACCTAGATTCGGCGCAACACAAGGAACGCTAGGCGGTTTTAGTTCTATCGTTTAGCTTCAGGTTGACCGCCAAGGGTCAACTCTTTTCTCTCTTGCCGTTGTTGTACCGTTTGCTTTGCGCCATAAAGAGATTGGGAACTGAAACGACTTGCGACACAAAACTAAACCGGCTGAAGGAGCTAAGGAAAACGAGTTAATGATCTTTCTTGTTTTTGTGTGTTTTTTTGTTTTCCTTGTCGTCGTGTCTTTGTAACAAAACGAGTTGTGTGAGCAACAAGGAAAATCTAATTTGTACATCCCTACAATTATTAAAGCATAGTGGCCCTCTTCACAGTCCGTGTCCCTAGATGGCTAGGATAAGACTGAGCTCGAGAGTTTTTTTTTTCTTTTTTAATTAAATTTCTTTTAAGGGGGAGGAGAAAACCTGAGTAAGCCGGTAAGCCAGCAAGCCAGTAACCCAGTAAGCCCTTCCCCCACAATGTGAACAGAGAAACTGTTGTAATTAACTCGTTGATCCCACTCGGACAAAGCTGCGTACAATAGTCATTGATACTGAGCAAACAGAACTCTTTCTTCTTACGAATAGGCCAGTTGACTGGCTTGCTTGCTTGCTGACTACGTGACACTCCCAGGATGCCATGCGAGAAGTTGGGGAATGCGCAGTAACGCATAGTGCGTGGTTTACGT